>LR812539.1:15785645-16063145 GCA_903798195.1 Danio kyathit
GACGAGTTACGCGCCGAAAAAGTGTACGGAAGCGGAAGAAGAAGAAGAACTAGAATTGCACATTTCCTAAAGAAAATGTGAGTGGGGTTTGCGTGGCAAATCGATGGGGTAAAATGAATCACTGAACTGCCCATTAGCAGTTATTGGGGAGAAATGGCAAAATTCATGCGTTTATGTAGTTGCTAGGGTATTCTAAATGGTTGCTATGCTGTGGCAAGACCATTTTAATAAGCGAAAACAAAAGCGATTTTATCAGCATGCATCAAAACAACCCAAACCCTGTCTTTTTATGATATTCCTGGGCTGAAATAGGGCTTGTTTATATTGTCATGTGGTTGTTAGGGTGCTATAAGTGGTTGCTAGGGAGTGTCTACAAATTTGTTATGTCACTACTTAACACCGACTTGATAGGCCGAGTAAAACGAGCCCACCCCCAAACTTCTACGACTCTCTAATCAAGATATCGATGTCAGCCATTTTGTGCCTATGTTAAGTCTATGGGGATTTTTGAATGTCAGCCATTTTGTGCCAATGTTAAGTGTATGGGGAAATTTGGATGTCAGCCATTTTGTGCCAATGTAAAATGTATGGGAATTTTTGGATGTCAGCCACTTTGTGCCTATGTTAAGTCTATGGGGATTTTTGGATGTCAGCCATTTTGTGCCAATGTCAGCCATTTTGTGCCAATGTTAAGTTTATGGTGTTGCTAGGTGGTTGGTATGGTGTTCTGAGTGGTTGCTAGGTGGTTGCTAAGGTGTTGTTGGGTGGTTGCTAGGGTGCTTTGAGTGGTTGCTAGGTGGTTGCTAAGGCGTTGTTAGGCGGTTGCTAGGGTGTCCTGAGTGGTTACTAGGTGGTTACTAAGGTGTTGCTATGCGGTTGCTAGGGTGTTCTGAGTGGTTGCTACGCGGTTGCTAGGGTGTCCTAAGTGGTTGCTAAGGTGTTGCTAGGCGGTTGCTAGGGTGTTCTAAGTGGTTGCTAAGGTGTTCCTAGGCGGTTGCTAGGGTGTTCTAAGTGGTTGCTAGGTGGTTGCTAAGGCGTTGCTAGGCGGTTGCTAGGGTGTTCTAAGTGGTTGCTAGGTGGTTGCTAAGGCGTTGCTAGGCGGTTGCTAGGGTGTCCTAAGTGGTTGCTAGGTGGTTGCTAAGGTGTTGCTAGGCAGTTGCTAGGGTGTCCTGAGTGGTTGCTAGGCGGTTGCTAAGGTGTTGCTAGGTGGTTGCTAGGGTGTCCTAAGTGGTTGCTAAGTGATTGCTAAGGTGTTGCTAGGTGGTTGCTAGGGTGTCCTGAGTGGTTGCTAGGTGGTTGCTATGGTGTTGCTAGGTGGTTGCTAGGGTGTCCTAAGTGGTTGCAAGGTGGTTGCTAAGGTGTTGCTAGGTGGTTGCTAGGGTGTCCTAAGTGGTTGCTAGGTGGTTGCTAAGGTGTTGCTAGGCGGTTGCTAGGGTAATCTGAGTGGTTGCTAAGGCGTTGCTAGGGTGTCCTGAGTGGTCGCTAGGCACTTACTGAGGCATTACTAGGCCGTTGCTAGGCGGTTGCTAGGTGGTTGCTAGGCGGTTGCTAGGGTAATTTGGGTGGTTGCTAGGCAGTTGCTAGGGTACCCTGGGTTGTTACTAGGCAAGCCTCACATACATGCTTGGTCATTTGTTTATACTTAGTAAGCATTTCTAGCAAGTTACAGCACTTGGCTAGTCAATATTAGCATGTAGCTAGTCACTGCTAGCATGTGTAGCATACAGGAAGTTCCGTTTGCTAGCATGAGCCAAACGAGCCAATCCCCATGTCTCTACGATGTTCTGATGCTGAGATATAGCTGTTGATAAATGGTTGCTAGGGTACTCTGTTTTGTTGCCATGGGCGTGGTTACAGAGTGAAGTTGGGTGTGGTTGGTTGCCTAAGTCAAATGAGCCAACCCCCAAGTCAATAGGACACTGCTATGCAAAGATATGCATGTAGGCCAGTTATAATGGCAGTCTATGGGATCAGTTTGGGGGCGTGGCTTGTGAGCTTCACTATCATATTGAGATGCTCATTGGTTGTCTGGGTCATATGAGCCAACCCCCATGTCTGTATGACACTGCTATGCAAAGATATGCATGAAAGCCTATTATAATGGCAGTCTATGAAATCGATTTGGGGGCGTGGCCTAAGAGCTTCATTATCATATTGAGATGCTCATTGGTTGTCTGAGTCAACTGAGCCAACCCCCAAGTCAATAGGACACTGCTATGTAAAGATATGCATGTAGGCCAGTTATAATGGCAATCTATGGGATCAGTTTGGGGGCGTGGCTTGTGAGCATCATTATCATATTGAGATGCTCATTGGTTGCCCGAGTCAAATGAGCCAACCCCCAAGTCAATAGGACACTGCTATGCAAAGATATGCATGTAGGCCAGTTATAACGGCAGTCTATGGAATCAGTTTGGGGGCGTGGCTTGTGAGCTTCATTATCATATTGAGATGCTCATTGGTTGTCTGAGTCAAATGAGCCAACCCCCAAGTCAATAGGACACTGCTATGCAAAGATATGCATCAAAGCCTATTATAATGGAAGTGTATGAAATCAGTTTGGGGGCGTGGCTTGTGAGCGTCATTATCATATTGAGATGCTCATTGGTTGTCTGAGTCAAATGAGCCAACCCCCAAGTCAATACGACACTGCTATGCAAAGATATGCATGTAGGCCAGTTATAATGGCAGTCTATGGGATCAGTTTGTGGGCGTGGCTTGTGAGCGTCATTATCATATTGAGATGCTGATTGGTTGCCTGAGTCAAATGAGCCCACCCCCATGTCTCTATGACACTCCTATGTAATGTTATTGATGTGTGACATTTATAATGGAAGTCAATGGGATCAGCAATGGGACGTCCCACCCCATGTTAAGTCAATGAGGCAGTTATTAAGGGTCTTTAAATGGTTTGAGGGGGCGTGGCTTGAGAGCTTCATTATTATATTGAGATGCTGGTTGGTTGCCTGAGTCAAATAAGCCCACCCCCAAGTCTGTATGACACTGCTATGTAATGTGATTGATATGTGACATTTATAATGGGAGTCAATGTAATGAATGGGAGTCAATGGCAATGTTAAGTCAATGGGGACCACTTTGGGACGTCCTAGCACCCCAGGGGTACAACTTATACCCTCTTTCGGGGTATGTTCCCACTTAGGCTGCAACCCCCTACAGATGTGGTGAATCCCATATTTCTATGAAATTCACACTCGGCGCAGTGATGTGTCAAAATTCGGCTCCATGTTAAGTCAATGGGAGATTTGGGACCCCCTAGCCCCCCAGGGGTACAACATTTACCCCCTTTTGGGGTATGTTCTGACTCAGGCTGCAACCCTTTCGAGATGTGGTAAATCCCATGTCTCTACGAAATTCCCAGTTGGCTCCGCAATGCGGGGAGTTTTGTGAGGGGAGCGGGGTGCTAGAAAATGAATGGGAGTCAATGGGGGCCATGTTAAGTCAATGGGACCACTTTGGGACGTCCTAGCACCCCAGGGGTACAACTTATACCCCCTTGCGGGGTATGTTCTCACTCAGGCTGCAACCCCCTACAGATGTTGTGAATCCCATATTTCTACGAAATTCACACTTGGCGCTATGATGCGTCAAAGTTGGGCGTAATGTTAAGTCAATGGGATTTTGGGGGGGGTTTTTTGGCCCCTGCGGGGCCAAAAAACCCCCCACCCCTTATAAAAGTCATAGCACACCATTCCCGATAAGACCGCACGATTTGACCCCACTTTCAAGGGTCTGGGACAAAAGCTGCGGGACGAGTTACGCGCCGAAAAAGTGTCCAGAAGAAGAAGAAGAAGAATAATAAGTATGGAGCATAACAATAGTGAACTTTGCCTAAAGGCAAACCCCACTAATTATTATAAATTATAAATAATAAACCCTCCCATTGAGAATAGTAAGAATGGACTTTGCCTATGGCAAACCCCATTAATAATAGTAAGAGCTGACTTTGCCTAGAGCATAGTAAGAATGGACTTTGCCTATGGCAAACCCCATTAATTAATCATAGGCTAAAGCCTAGAGACACAATATGAAAATGTTATATTACAAATTGTGTTTATCTACACAAAATGCATGTGAGCTTGAACTACATGCCAACCAGAAAGTGTATGCGCTTCTCCCGTTACAGGGCGCTTTAAAACAACGGCAACTGAAGCCGTGCAGGAAAAAAGGAACCAAAGTTATTTTCCAGTATTATCCCCTTCAATATGTGTCGTATTATTACTATAAATATTTTGTATCCATTTTTAAAACTATAATCTACCTTTTTCTATATTGTTGACAACAACAATAAACACACACATGATACTCTGCATTTCAGTTATTTTATTCAACTTACATTTTTACCAAAACAATATTTTACTTCAGCAGCATCACAACAGATGTGGATCAAAAAAGTTTTTTTTTTTGTAAAAGGTTCGCCAAAACTTAACCAAACGGCTGTTAAGGAGCACATAGCCTAACTAAAATTAGTAGCTAGCATAATTTGACTGCGTAAACTTAAAATAAAAATAGCCTGAATATTTTTTACCAGAGCTATAAAACTTAAAAAGATTAGGTAAAATAACATTTCTTTTAAAATTATCAGTCGCTGGAGGTAAATAAAATAAAGCCGGCCTAATTTAACTATGCTGCTTAAACTTAAAACAAAAACAGCCTGACTATTTTATCATGCATGGCTAATAAAACTTAACACAAGAAAGGATTACATATTTTTGTTCAAAAAGATCAGTCGGTCTACAAGCTCCGATGAAAGCAGTGTACGAAGTTTATTTACAAGTAGACCGGCGGTGGAAAAAACGCGCTCAGCAGGCACAGAAGTTGCAGGAACAGCCAGGTACCACTGGGCAAGGGTGCTTAGCCTTGCAAATCGAGACTCATTTACTTTGCACCACAATAAAGGATCCGGGTTTAGAGAGATGCATGGCTCCCTGAAGTAGCTTTCGATTTTGGTGTCATCCAGTGAAACATCACTCATGCCGTAGGCTAGTCCTCGCCGAGAAGAGTGTCGAGACACGGCACGCACATGACAGCTGAAACTATCACACACCAGACGCACATTCGCATGGTATTTAAAATGAAATTATTTAGATGGCGCTCTATGGCGCGGCAGAAATATGAACAGTGTCCTGAGTCTTGATGGTAGCTGGTGCTGGTGTACCCTGATAGAAACCTACGTTTAGAATTCTGACATGCGCTGCGTGGCACGACGCAATGCTTCTGGTGTGTGACTCAATCTGCGCTCAGGTCTCGTCTCTAGACCGCAACTCCCTGCAGCCATAACCAATCAAATACCAAACTACCGCCCAAATACCAGCATAACCAATCAGAAAGATTGAAAGTAATTTAATTTTAGAGCCAATCGATCATCGTTTTCATGCTCGATCGTCGCTGATGAGTTCGATTAATCGAATAATTGTGCACATCCCTAGTTTGAATGCCATTTTACATGACATTTATTGTTATACTACTAAAAGCAGCAGCAGATAATTCACCTCAGATATTGAAAATAAAATAAACCATTTGAAATTGAACTTTATATTCGTGAGTCCAGCACATATAAGTGATTCAGCATCTACATTTAATAATGTCAAAGAGGTTTAATATGTATTAATTAGATCATAAACCTTACAATTTTGTAGGAGTGCAGTAAGTGCACTATTCTGTGCTTCTGAATTGCTGTACTTAAATTTATGTCGTGTTTCATCTGATGCAAACAGCCCAATTGCGTATCACTGCATATCTCGTCACGTAGCGTGTTGTTAGGACATGGGGTTACAATGTAACCTGCTCACCTAATGTTTACATTCGTAATATTTATATTATTTGCTAATTAGAAACCACCTCATATGCATCTCATTTCGGAGTCTACTGTCCACCGGAGGTCGCATTTCGGTCACAGGCGCATACTTTGAGAGCCTTCTTGACTGAATGAATGAAATACTCTGTTTTCCACAAAGGCAACCCAGGGTGCTGAAATATAATTGGCTAAACTGGCATTGGGCGAGTTAAAGGGACAAAAACAGAGACAGACGTTTCGATGCATTTTTTTACACACACACACACACACACACACACACACACACACACACACACACACACACACACACACACACACACACACATATATTATATATATATATATATATATATATATATATATATATATATATATAATGCTTATTTATGTAAGCTGTTCAGTCTATTTAAGTTCTATATAAGCCTATTTAAGTTGTTTTTGACAACCAAAACAACAATGACACACTACAGAGCTCTCAGTGCATTCCATTTGGAATGGCTCATCCCTAAACTCTTCAAAAGGAGTTAGGGCATAGGGATGAGCCTTTCCGAATGGAACGTAATCATTCATTCATTCATTTATTTTCCTTCGGCTTAATCCCTTATTCATAAGGGGTTGCCACAGCGGAATGAACCGCCAACTATTCCAGCATATGTTTTACGCAGCGGATGCCCTTCAAGCTATAACCCAGTACTGGGAAACACCCACACATACACCATGGCCAATTTAGTTTATCCAATTCACCTATAGCGCATGTCTTTGGACTGTAGGGGAAACAGAAGCACCTGGAGGAAACCCACGCCAACATGGGGAAAACATGCAAACTCCACACAGAAATGCCAACTGGCCCTGCCGCGACTCAAACCAGTGACCTTCTTGGTGTGAGGCAACATTGCTAAACACTGAGCCACCCTGAAAAGTAATCTTTGACACCAAAAGATCATGTGGGCCGCAGTGTCCATCAGTTGTACCCTTTGAAATCCTTCATTCCGAAATGGCCAGTTTTGCGCTCTTCATTTTGGAGCGACACTTCAATATGGCAGCCATGATTGTTTTCAGTTCGAAGTGCATTTCAGACGGTGAAATATATCCTAATAGGAACACACCATTTGTCTGCGCAGATGTACTTTATTCCGTTATTATTTTTGTGTCGTTTTAAGTTGTTTTCACTAATTTGGATTTACACAGATTATTTTGATAACATTGTGCCATGTAAAGAAATTTTCAAAAGCTTTACATTTTCAGTATGCATGCAATCAACCAACTGCGATATAGGAAATATAAGGTGTAAAGCTAAATCACTTTACTAACATTTACAATAAAAAAAAAATGTACCTGTATTTGAACTATTGCTACTGTTTGGAATCTGATGCACACAAGCATTAGTCTAACAGGCCTTGTTTGTTATTCTCGCTACATTAGGACCATCCTGGCAGGGAGTCGAAGCTAAATGTGAAATAAATTGCCGTGCAAATTACCAGCGATCAAGTCAAAAAATAGCATCTGAACAGTTGGCGGTAAACGAGAGGACATGACTCGTCCTCCGCTGCGAAGACACACAGACAGCAGCAAGAGCGTAAATAAACAGCCCGGCAGAGCAACCACGACCTTCAGACAAAAGCCCCCAGATTCCTCTCAGTCACCCTCGGACCCCCGACGAGAGCCATCCAATTAAAACACTGATTAACTGCCCGGGTTCAAGAGCCAGCCAGAATCAGGCCCCTTGTGGAAAAACTGATAATAATGCTCATTATTCATGCTAATTTTAACAAATATTATTTAGTTAAATAATGCAAAAATAGTTCAACTTAAAAAGAAAGAAAGAAAGAACAAACAAGCAAACAATCAAAAGAAATCAAAAGGTAAGACAAATGAAGCTAAGATCAATGAACAAACAAATGAACAACGAGTCAAATCACAATGCAAAAGAGTAAATGGATCAAAAAAGGAATGAAACAAGCGAAGATCAAATGATTCTATGAAAGTGTATACAAACGAAATTAGCATACAGTGGAAATAATAAACAAAAGTTTAAAAAGAGCAAACAAACAGCTAAAACAGTCAAGTGAATGAATGAATGAATGAATAGAGGACTAAAAAAATTGCAAACAAACAAATAAACAAGTAAACAAACAGTCAAATGAATGAATCAATCAATTAAATGAAGGAATCAATCAATCAATCAATCAATCAATCAATCAATAAGTGAGCAAACTAGCAAGCAAACAAATAAAGAAGTGAACAGTCAAATGAACAAACAAATGAATGAAAATTAAATGTCTCAATACAGAATTGAACAAATTAAACAAAACAAGTGAACAAATGAGTGAGTAAATGAATGAATGAATGAATGGACTCAATAAAGGAGTAAACATACTATTAAGCAAACAAATAAACAAGTGAAAAGTCAAATAAACAAATAAATAAATGATTGAACAAATGAATTACTCAATACAGAACTGAACAAACTAACAAACAAAATAAGTGAACAAACAGTCAAATGAATGAATGAATGAATGACTCAAAGGAGTTAACAAACTAGCAAACAAAGAAATAAACTAACAAACAAAAAGGAACAGTCGAATGAATGAATGAATGAATGACCCAAAAAAGTAGTGAACAAACTAGCAAACAACAAATAAACTAAGTAACAAAACAAATGAATAAACAGTCAAACGAATGAATGACTCAATGGAGTGAACAAACTAGCAAACAAACAAGTGAACAGTCAAATGAATAAACAAGTGAATGAATGAACAATTAAATGACTCAATACAGAACTGAACAAATAAATTTATTCATTCATTTTCTATTCGGCTTAGTCCCTTTATTAATCTGGAGTCGCCATAGCGGAATGAACCGCCAACTTATCCAGCATATTTTTTTATGCAGCGGATGCCCTTCCAGCTGCAACCCATCACTGGGAAACATCCATACACACTCATTTACACACATAAACTACAGACAGTTTAGCTTACCCAAATCACCCGCATGTGCATGCATTTGGACTGTGGGGGAAACCGGAGCACCTGGAGTAAACCCACGCCAACATGGGGAGAACATGAAAACTCCACACAGAAATGCCAACTAACCCAGCTGGGCTTGAACAAGCAACCTTTTTGCTGAGAGGCGATTGTGCTACCCACTGTGCCACTATGCAGCCCCACAGAACAAATTAACCAACAAAACAAGTGAACAGTCAAATGAATGAATGAATGACTCAAAGAAGTAAACAAACTAGCAAACAAACAAATAAACTAACAAGCAAAACAGATGCACAGTCAAATGAATGACTAAATGAATGAATGAATGGCTTAATAAAGGACTAAATAAACTAGCAAACAAACAAATAAACTAACAAACAAAATGAATGAACAAACAGTCAAATGAATAAAAAAAATTAATGACTCAATGAAGGAGTGAACAAATTAGCCAACAAACAAGTGAACAGTCAAATGAACAAACAAGTGAATGGGCCCTATTTAACGATCTAGGCGCAAAGTCCAAAGCGCATGGCGCAAAAGCATTTAGGGCGTGTCAGAATCCACTTTTGCTATTTTAACAGTCTATTCTAGTTTCTTAAAATAGCAACGCGCCAGCAATGCACCTTAACACACCTCCTTTTTTAGACCAGAACACCTATGGGTGCACGTATGAGCGCAAATGCATTTGCTATTTAAATAGCGTGGTGCAAAACGTCAAAATGACTCTTGCGTCGAGCTGAAACTAGCAAACAACAATTACGTCGCGCCTTGCACCGCATTGCGCCGGGTGTATGATAGGGCCCAATATTTGAACAATTAAATGACTCAATACAGAACTGAACAAATTAACAAACAAACAAGTGAACAAACAGCCAAATGAATGAATGAATTATTGAATGGCTCAGTAAAGCTTACAAACTAGCAAACAAACTAATAAACTAACAAACAAAACAAATAAACAAACAGTCGAATGAATGAATGAATCAATCAATCAATGAAGGACTGAACTTACCAACAAACGAAACAAGTGAACACACAGAATGAATGAGTAAATGAATGACTGATTGAATGAACGATCATATGAGTCAACAGAGGACTGAACAAACAAACAAACAGACAAATAAAAAAGTAAACAAGCAATAGTCAAATAAATGTCAAATCTGATCCGTTAAATATTATATAGTGTTAACTTGCATGCTGTGGGATTGTTTTCGCTAAAAGGTGAACACTATTCATAAATAATCAATCTTTGTTTCCTATTTGATTCATGTGGCTGTTATGGTGGTATAATAATGACCAATAGTCCTGTGGCTCCAGCAGTTATAGCTTTTTGACCCTGACTTTGACATTCATCTTCAGAATGAGATTACAGCCCTCGTAAATCTCGACGGTTCACAACCTCCATGTTTTAAACTGCACAAAGCTTTCTAAAAGTCACCCGGTCCTGCCAGCGCATGTGGAACAGGGAAATGGTTTTGTGCTGTAATTAAGTCATTCTAGAGGTGAGAATTACAGTTCGCCGCAGGAGATTCGACAATCATTTCATTACGCTCTTATTTATGGAGGTCAGACAGAAAGAATGACAGAAACAATTATAGAGTTGAAGGAGCAAAATAAAAAATGAACGAACAAGCTGAACAAGCAAAGAAACAAAAAAGGGATCAAACTAAAAAATATTTAAAATATTAACAAATTAAGCAAAATAGTACAAGCAGATAAAGTAAGAACAAGCATACAAATAGCAATGAACAAACAGATGAATAAACAAAGAAACGGAACTAATAAACGAAGTAATCGACTGAGTCAATGAAACTAAACAAATAAGAACAAACAAGTGAACAAACCGACAAACAGACGAATCACTGCACAAAATAATGAACGAGTTTGCAAACAATCAAATGAGCCAATAGAACAAACAATAGAAAAGAAGACAAACAACTGAACGAGAATAGACAAAATAACTATGAAAAATGTATCAACTTGACAAACAATCAAATGAACCAATAAAACAAACAAACAGTTGAAAAGAAACAAATTAAAAAAAAGAATAGGAACTATTAAAAAAAAATTGTGGAGGACTAAGTGAATAAACAACTAGACAAGCAAATAAAGAGCAGACTTTAAGTTATTAAAAAGCAAATATTTTTAAGAAAGAACAGACCAATAGAAATGAATAAACAAGTAAACAATTAAACAAACAGTTAAATCAATGAACAAACAAACAAGTGAACAAGGAAACAAAAAGTGGAAAAGTGAAAAAAGCAAACATGATTAAAAGAATGACAACCATAAAAAGATTCACAAATAAATATACAAAGAAACAAATAACAGAACGAATAAAAAAATACAGAACAACTACAAACAAGTATAAGTAAGAAACTATTTTTAAAAACTGAATAAATGAATGAACAAGCAATCAAATGTGTCAATGGGGGACTGAACAAATGACAAAACAAGGAAATGAACAAGCGAACAAATGGAAAAAGTTCTGAACAAACAAATGGACAAATAAACAAACAATCAAATGAAAGAAAGAAAGAAAGAAAGAAAGAAAGAAAGACAGAAACAAACAAACAAAGATACAAAGATAGAAACAAAAACAAACAAACAAACAAACAATGGAATGAATCCATTGAGCTCTAAGTGGACAAGCAAAAAAAAAACATTTGAACAAAAGTTAAGTTATTGAAAAGCAAGAACAAACAAACAGCAATGAATAAACAAATGAACAAGTGAAAACTCAAATGAAAGAACAAAAAAAGGAGTCAATAAGTCTGTAACCAGGGATAGGATGCAGACAACAGGATGCGGATCCAAATGCAGGTTTATTTAAAGGGATGGTCAGACAAGCAATGATCAGTACAGGAGCAAACAGATGTATGAGGACAATCCAGAGTCGTAGTCAATATAACAGGCAAAAGGTCACAGGGATGGCAGCAGACAGGCAGAAACAGAGAATCAAGGCGAGGGTCCAAACACGACAAAGACAAAACAAGGAAACGCTTAGAATTGACACTGTGAACAGATGAACAAGACTCGGCAACTGGAGAGTGTGTGTTTGCTGTTTATATGCTGTGTGTATTCAGTCCTTGAGCGGTTTCAGCTGTGGATGTAATCAGTGAAGATGTGGAACCGGTTGTGTGTGATGTCAGAGTATGCATGTATGGGGGGATGTAGTCCATATGATGGTGGATTTGTAGTCCATGGGTGTGTGTGCATGTAAACCAGCGATCTAAGGGGAGAAGATCGCTGGTGATTGTGACAGAGCCCCCCCTTTAAGGAGTGGCTTCCAGACACTCCTATCATAGTTCAGGCGGGAGGTGGAGCGGAGGCGGAACCGGGGGAGGGATGGAGGGCCAGGACCATGCAGCTGAGGAGTGTCTGAAGCATGAAGCAGCAGTAGGCCCAGAGAGTGGAGCTGCGGAGGGCCTGGAGTGTGGAGCTGCGGAAGGCCCGGAGAGTGGAACTGCGGAGGGCCTGGAGCGTGGAGCTGCGGAAGGCCCGGAGAATGGAGCTGCGGAGGGCCTGGAGCGTGGGGCTGCGGAAGGCCCGGAGCATGGAGCTGCGGAGGGCCTGGAGCGTGGAGCTGCGGAAGGCCCGGAGAATGGAGCTGCGGAGGGCCTGGAGCGTGGGGCTGCGGAAGGCCCGGAGAGTGGAACTGCGGAGGGCCCGGAGAGTGGAGCTGCGTAAGGCCCGGAGAGTGGAACTGCGGAGGGCCTGGAGCGTGGAGCTGCGGAAGGCCCGGAGAGTGGAACTGCGGAGGGCCTGGAGCGTGGAGCTGCGGAAGGCCCGGAGTGTGGGGCTGCGGAAGGCCCGGAGAGTGGAACTGCGGAGGGCCTGGAGCGTGGAGCTGCGGAAGGCTCGGAGAGTGAAGCTGCGGAGGGCCTGGAGCATGGAGCTGTACAAGGCCTGGAGTATGGGGCTGCAGAGGACCTGGAGCGTAGAGTTGCAGAGGGACTAGAGCTTGGAGTTGCGGAAGGCCCGGAGCGTGGAGTTGGAGCTGCGTAAGGCCTGAAGAGTGAAGCTGCTGAGGACCTGGAGCGTGGGGCTGCGGAGGGCCTGGAGCGTGGAGCTGGAGCTGCGTAAGGCTTGAAGAGTGAAGCTGCTGAGGGCCTGGAGCGTGGAGCTGCGGAGGGTCTGGAGCATGGAAGGCCCGGAGAATGGAGCTGGAGCTGCGTAAGGCCTGAAGAGTGAAGCTGCTGAAGGCCTGGAGTGTGGAGTTGCAAAAGGCCTGGAGCATGGAGCTGAAGTTGGTCTGGGGCTTAGGTTCAGCAGGCACAGGCAGTTCATATAACCCCCATGGATCAGGAGGCTTTGGTTCAAGGGGCACTGGCAGTTCATTAAACTCCAGTGGGTCAGGAGGCTTGGGTTCAGGAGATACAGGCATTTCATTTAACCCGAGTGGGTCTGGAGGTTTGGGTTCAGGAGACACTGGCAGTTCATTTAACCCCAGTGGGTCTGGAGGCTTGGGTTCAGGAGATACTGGCAGTTCATTTAACTCCAGTGGGTCAGGAGGCTTGGGTTCAAGGAGCACTGGCAGTTCGTATAACCCCAGTGGGTCAGGAGGCTTAGGTTCAAGGAGCACTGGCAGTTCGTATAACCCCAGTGGGTCAGGAGGCTTGGGTTCAAGGAGCACTGGCAGTTCGTATAACCCCAGTGGGTCAGGAGGCTTAGGCTTTGGCAAGTCACACGGCTCTGGTGACTCTTGGAAATTATACGGCTTTGGCAGCCCTTCGTGGGACTGAGGTGGCGGCTCTGGCCAGTCGTGGAACTCAGGTGGCGGCTCTGGCCATTCGTGGGACTCAGGTGACAGCTCTGGCCTTTCGTGGGACTCAGGTGACTGCTCTGGCCTTTCGTGGGACTCAGGTGACTGCTCTGGCCTTTCGTGGGACTCAGGTGACTGCACGGGCCTTTCAAGGAGTTCAGGAGAATCTGGCGCCCGCCCTTCGGGGAATTCAGGAGAATCTGATGCTCGCCATTCAAGAGATTCAGAGGTTTCTGGCGCCCGCCATTCGAGGGATTCAGAGGTTTCTGGCGCCCGCCATTCGAGGGATTCAGAGGTTTCTGGCGCCCGCCATTCGAGGGATTCAGAGATATCTGGTGCCCACCATTCGGGGAATACAAAGGGTTCTGGCGGCGGCGACTCTGGCAGCTCTGGCGGCGGCGACTCTGGCAGCTCTGGCGGCGGCGACTCTGGCAGCTCTGGCGGCGGCGACTCTGGCAGCTCTGGCGGCGGCGACTCTGGCAGCTCTGGCGGCGGCGACTCTGGCAGCTCTGGCGGCGGCGACTCTGGCAGCTCTGGCGGCGGCGACTGAGGATCTGGCAGCTCTGGCGGTGACTGAGGATCTGGCAGCTCTGGAGGTGGCGGTGGCAGCTCTGGCAGTAACAGCTCTGGTGGTGGCAGCAGCTCTGGCAACTCAGGGGGTGGTGGCCATTCTGGTGGCTCAGGTGATGGCATTTCAAGAACAGGAACAGGAACAGACTCGGAACAGGAAACCATCTTTTGAGCTATTTGCAGATTGGCGCTTACCTCTGCGTGAGCTGGAGGGCTGGTTGTGGCCACTTTGTGAGCTGGAGGACTGGAGGCAGCCATTTTGTAAACTAGAAGACTGGAGGCGACCATCTTGTGAGCTGGAAGACTGGAAGCGGCCATTTTGTCAACTGAAGGACTGGAGACAGCCATCTTGTGAGCTGAGGAACTGGAGGTGGCCATCTTGTGAACATGAGGACTGGAAGAGGCCATTTTGTTGGCTAGAGAACTGGAGGCGGCCATTTTGTCAACTGAAGGACTGGAGATGACCATCTTGTTAGCTGGAGGACTGGAAGTGGCCATTTTGTGAGCTGGAGAACTGGGGGTGGCCATTTTGTTACATGGAGGACTGGCGGCAGCCATCTTGTTATCTGGCTGTGGTCTAGGCTGGTGAACAGGGGACAGGAGTATAGGAGATGCCAGCATAATGGTTTTACTGGAGGGAACAGCCAGCCCCGTTGCCGGCGGGTCTCGCTGTCTATTGCCCCCCCCCAAAAAACATTTAGGGGTTTCCTCCACCTCGCCTACGGTGAAGGGGGACCCACTGAGTTTGAGTATAAGGTCAATATAAAACTCTAGTGTCCAATGGGGTTCAGGAAATGGCATGCAAGAATAAAGGGGCTCAGATAGTCCTCCACGGAAGAAAATCATTAAGCATGAATTGTTCAGAGATGTTAAATGGGCTACCTGAATAAAGTCCTCCACATACTCCTCGATTGATTTGGCTTCCTGACGGAGACGCATGATCTTGACTCCTGCTGGATCCATGTTGTGGCCGAGTCTTCTGTAACCAGGGATAGGATGCAGACAACAGGATGCGGATCCAAATGCAGGTTTATTTAAAGGGATGGTCAGACAAGCAATGATCAGTACAGGAGCAAACAGATGTATGAGGACAATCCAGAGTCGTAGTCAATATAACAGGCAAAAGGTCACAGGGATGGCAGCAGACAGGCAGAAACAGAGAATCAAGGCGAGGGTCCAAACACGACAAAGACAAAACAAGGAAACGCTTAGAATTGACACTGTGAACAGATGAACAAGACTCGGCAACTGGAGAGTGTGTGTTTGCTGTTTATATGCTGTGTGTATTCAGTCCTTGAGCGGTTTCAGCTGTGGATGTAATCAGTGAAGATGTGGAACCGGTTGTGTGTGATGTCAGAGTATGCATGTATGGGGGGATGTAGTCCATATGATGGTGGATTTGTAGTCCATGGGTGTGTGTGCATGTAAACCAGCGATCTAAGGGGAGAAGATCGCTGGTGATTGTGACAAAGACAATCCAGGACTGAACAAACTAGAGCAAATAAGTAAACAAGGGAACTAACAGTTTAAAAACAAAAGCAAGGATGAAAAACAAGCAAACAAGCAAGAATGACAGGAAAAAAGACAACTAACAAAAGAATGATTAAAAAAATAAATAAAGTAACAACCCAAAGAAAGGAGAAAAAACAACTGAACAAAAAATGAAAAGAAGAGACAAAAGAACAAAACTAAAATCGTTTAAAATGTTTAAAACTAAAAAAACAACTAAACAAAGAAGTGAATGGAAGAACCAAAAGAACAGAATGAAACTAAACAAAACAAAAGAAAGAAACAAAATGAAATGAAATGAAATGAAAACAAAACAAAACGAAAACAAAACGAAAACAAAATGAAAAAAAGAAAGAAAAAACTAAAATTGTTTAAAATGTTAAAAACTAAAAAAACAACTTAACAAAGAAGTGAAAGGAAGAACCAATAGAACAGAACGAAACAAAACAAAAATTAAACAAAACGAAGTGAAACAAAACAAAAGAAACAAACTAAACTAAACTAAATGAAAAAAAATAGTTTGAAATGTTTAAAACTAAAAAATCAATTGCACAAAGTGAAAGGAAGAACCAAAAGAACAGAATGAAATGAAACACAAAGAAACAAAACAAAAGAAAGAAACAAACAAAATGAAATAAAAACAAAATGAAAAAAATAAAACAAAACAAAAAATGTTTAAAATGTTTAAAACTAAAAAACTACTGAACAAAGAAGTGAAAGGCAAACCAAAAGAACAGAATAGAATGAAACAAAACAAAATGAAAAAAAAGAAACAAAACAAAACAAAAATTGTTTAAAATTTTTAAAACTAAAAAAACACTTAACAAAAAAAACACAAAAAGAACAGAATGGAACAAAACTAAACTAAAGAAACAAACAAAACAAAATGAAAAGACTAAAAAGTTTAAAACTAAAAATGGAACTGCACAAAAAAGTGAAAGGAAGAACCAAAAGAACAGAATGAAACAAAACAAAAAGAACAAAACAAAGTGAAACCAAACAAAAGAAACAAAACAAAAAACTAAAATTGTTTAAAACAAAAAAAAAACTACTGAACAAAGAAGTGAAAGGCAAACCAAAAAAACAGAATAAAATGAAACAAACAAAATGAAACAAAAGAAAGAAACGAAACAAAATGAAAACAAAATGAAAAAAAATTAAACAAAACAAAACAAAACAAAAATTGTTTAAATTTTTTAAAACTAAAAAAACACTTAACAAAAAAAAACACAAAAAGAACAGAATGGAACAAAACAAAAACAAAACTAAAGAAACAAACAAAACAAAATGAAAAGACTAAAAAGTTTCAAACTAAAAATGGAACTGCACAAAAAAGTGAAAGGAAGAACCAAAAGAACAGAATGAAACAAAACAAAAAGAACAAAACAGAGTGAAACTAAACAAAAGAAACAAAACAAAAAACTAAAATTGTTTAAAACAAAAAAAAAAAACAACTAAACTAAGAAGTGAAAGGAAGAACCAAAAGTACAAAACAAAACAAAAATGGGTCCAAATCTGTTATTTAAAACAATAATAAACAAACAAAATAAATAATTTATTAAAAAAGGCATGAAGAGGGTGGAGGGTGAACAACGAATGAAAGACAGAAACCGAAAAGAAGAAACAAAAGATCAGCATGTGAGATTTTCTCAGTCTTGGCTGATGATTCTGCAGGTGTTCTGAAAGCCCCCAGATTCACTTCCCCATCTGCAGGTCTCTGCCCTCTTCAACTCTCATTGACTCATAAACTCACATAAGCTCACTCTTTCCTGACCTTCATGAGAGAAACACAGGACACTAGATACAAACTCAAGAGAGATTATCTGCACTTCAGTTTCAACTATCACACAGACAAACCAACCCGCTGCTATTGCACAAGCTGACTTTCTTCTCAGTTCCTCATTATTAGCTTGATTCATTGGACGTCTGTGAGCTATAAATAAATTAGAAGTTGATAAATAACGGATCAGTGAGTAAACAGTTGTCCGGATGGGGAGATGATTGAGGATTATGAAGCGAGAGCTGATTTCTGTGTGGTTTCGGAGTTAAGAAACAAGGCTTGTCAGTTTAGTGTTTGTTTAATTTTGCGTTTCCAGACAAATCTGCAGGAAGTTTGTCATGCTGGGGTACAATCATCGTGCATTGCCAAACCAGGTCTGATATTTCATTCCGGTATTCGCTAGGCCGGCAAGGTAATTATTCACATTATTATGACGGTAGATTTATCTGCGTGATAGAGAAACGTATTACAGGCTGCAGCAACAGATGGAGCAAATTTCAACCTCACATATTAAAACTTTCAGAGGAAAAAAAAAATTTAATTAAAATCCAATTTTGGCTTCACGACTCTATTTTCTCTCGCTGGTCTGAAATTCAAAGTAACAGGTCTGTGAAATTGGAAAGGGATCCTAAAATTGCATTGTGGGAACTTTCGGAATAAACATTTCGACCTGACTGCTGGATAAACTCATTTGTTGTAATAAGCATCAGTGTATTGGTCAAAAATTAATCCAAGAATGTGTGCTGAATCCGTATGTGAGTCTCAAACTTATAGTATGTGAAATTATTCCGCGTATTCTAAAATTCATGATCATAAAAATATTCTAGTAACACTGCAACACCAATGTATATATTAGTATTATATTTTTTACAGTACAGAAGCTCCATGGAGCCAACAACAGAAAAAAATAGCAATATATGGCTTTTAGATAACTCTGTTTGCTATTACTTTAACTTTTTATTAGTTACACCAAATTTAATTCATGCAAACCATTCTCTACTTATTTATTTAAAAAAAACACTGTATGAAATTGCAAAATTAAAACTGACAAAGAGTCATGGTATGACATTTTTATGTTATGTTTAAGTTATTTTAGAAACTAAGCTACAATTAATTAAACTAAAATGTTACACAAAGTTTAACTTAATTGTTTTAATCAGTTTGACTGATTTGACTTATTTTTTATCAAATTTAATTCATGCGTGATTAACTGAATCATTCTCCCTACCAATTTATTAAAAAACGCTGTATATGAAATTGCATAATTTACCGAAAAAAAAGACAAAAGCAATTTTTTTTATGTTGTGTTTAACTTATTTTAGAAATTCATCTAAATAATGAAACTAAATTTGTTAATTTACACAAAGGTTAACTTAATTCCTTTAATCAGTTTGACTGATGCAAATAGAGATGACTTAAAAAAATGTAATTTGATTAAAAGTTGATTAAAAATTCTTTGATTAAAAAATGAAGACAGCTAGAATTTCTTTACAGTATATACAGTAGCAGATGAAAACCAGTGTGACAAAATCAGTATGTCTGAACACACTGTACTCATACAAGTGTAGGCAAAAAATACACACTGATTATTCTCAAATGCACATATATTGAACACTTTACTATCCCACAAGGCCATAATACATACAATTATACTATACAAAACACTATTTGTTTTGTGGTTCCAAAGCAGTCAATTATTATTAAGTAAAAACCTACTCAAGAAAGTAAGCCATTTTGGACACAGTCACAACGTTTCAAAAGTGAATCACTGATCATTTAGCCAGTATATTCAATACAACGGTTCATTCAAGAATAGAACAACTGATCATTTTTCAGAGAGTCACTGAACTGTTTGATCCAATTATTTGTTAAATAAGTTATGATTTATTGAGAAGCTTTTAGTGTTGTAGACAAAATAGCATGGATTATAAGAAAGAAAGAAAGAAAGAAAGAAAGAAAGAAAGAAAGAAAGAAAGAAAGAAAGAAAAACACTAAAATGAGTCAATAAACGAAAGAAAGACAGAAAAATATATTTCAGAAAACAAGTTTTAAGTATCTTTTACTTCATAGAAAAAAAGTTTGTTTGTTGTTATAACCAGGGCTTGACATTAACTTTTTTGATCACCAGCCACTGTGGCTAGTAGTTTTCCACCATTACTAGCCACTCGCCATTTTCACTAGCCACAATTTTGTTGTTGGGAAAATATATTTTATATGCATAAATTTGACTTTGGCTTGTTAAAATTACTTCATTTAGATTTAGTGTTTTTTCCACTTGCCTCCTCGTTCATTTAACTGTTTTTTGTTTATGAGCTTACTCAATGAGCATGAGCAAATGGGTTATGCTTTCATAAAAAAAGTGTCTCATTGCAATTAGTTTTCTTTCACAGGACTTTTCAGGGCTCAACACAATAAGGATTTACCTTTTTTTTCTCTGGCCACACCAAACTAATTATTTACTTGCCACACATTTTAAATAATGTGTCAAAACAAGCAACATACTACTGTATACATACACTTTTTATTCAACAAAACAGTTGGCATTTAAAGGTGCTGTATGTAAGTTTTTGACTCTTCTAAAGCATAAAAATACAATAATATGTGTGCAGATATTTAAGAAACATCCCAAGTGAACATACTTGTTTAACTGACAAACAATGCTGAAGTCAGATATTCTGCTTTGAAAATGTTTTTTTTCCGTGCCGGAACGCTATCTTTGTTTAGGTAATTTTCACATGTACATGCCAGTTTAGCCAATTATAATCCAGCACCCCGGGTTGCCTTGTTGGAAAACAGCATATTTCATTCATTCATTCATTCAGAAAGACTCTGAAAGCATGCGTCCATGAGCGAAATGCTACAGTGTAGTGGAAAGTATCAGATGTCAAAATGAGACAGATTCAGTTCCACATGACGTTAATTAGCAAATGACATAAATATTAGGAACGTGAGCAGGTTACATCGCGTGTCCTAACAACACGCTGTGACGAGATTGTTATGAGTGATGAGCCATTTGGCTGTTTGCACCACAAAACACGGCAGAAATTTAAATACAGCCTTTCAGAAGCACAGAATATGCACTCACTCACAAAACGGTAAGGTTTAGAATCTATTTAATACATGTTAACCCTCTTTAACATCATTAAATGTACATGCTGAATCACTCATATGTGTTTAGTTCTAAAGTTCAATTTCAAACGGTTTATTGTATTTTCCAGATCTGAGGTGAACTTTCTGCTTTCAGTATATGGTAATACACGTCATGTAAAACGCATTCAAACTCGCATTGTTAGCATTTAGCACTGAATAAAGCACACGAGGCTTACCTGAGGTGATCTGTCATAGGTTTCTGTTGTTCAGCTGTGAGAAATAGAAGCCGCTTCTAATAAATCAATTCGAGGTGTTGGTTAGAACCAAAACTCCTTTTAATATGGAGAATATTCCCTCAATCGCGTGTCGTTGCTTTTATTTAGAACACAGTTTAAAATCACTCAAACTGGCAACCCGGCGTACCTTTATTATGATTCAGGACTGCAATACCTAGTTCAACCACTGGGTGTCAAACTTACATACTGCACCTTTAAAAATATATATTCTCACACATCTAAAACTATCCACAGTGGTCTGTTCTGGCTCAAAATCCCAGATCACCAGTTAACTATGCATACAACAACATATTAAAGCAATTTTGTAAAGGATGATTATTAAACTATATTAACAAAAACAGCAAGCAAAAGAAAGCAGGTAAAAAACATTCCATGCGCGATAATGAAAGGATGATGTTAGGCCAATTAATAATCTGTTTAAAGAATGGTTAAAGCGAAAGCGACAAGAACTGCTGCTGCTTACAAAGAATCTCGAGCCCTTGAAGGACTGTGGGTGCACGAGCATCGCACTAGTTTCGTTTCCAGTCACGATTGCTTCAAGTGAGGAAACAGCACAGGATCTTTTAAACACTCGCGCGCTTCAAATCATCTGTGCGCGTAACACTAAAGTCCTTATCCATGAGTGAGGAAAGCCTGTCTCAACGTGCACATAGTTTGCATAGTCCAACTTACTTCAACACACCTGCCTGGAAGTTTCTAGTATACCTAGAAAGAGCTTGATTAGCTGGTTCAGGTGTGTTTAATTGGAGTTGGAACTAAAATATGTAGGACACCGGCCCTTCAGGACCGAGTTTGGACACCCCTGGTCTACTCTGTAGTGACGACGAGCCAGCACTGGCAATTTAAAAATGAGTTTCAGCCAGCCAAAGTGGCTAGTGGGAGTGGCTGTCTAACCCGCCACAACCGAAATCTACCCGCATTTGGCGGGTTTGTCTGGTGTTAATGTAAAGCCCTGGTTATAACTCATAATTAATATCTTTCCCTAAACAAAAAGCACACAAATATCCCGCTTTGATAAAACAGTTTAATGAACATTACATGATTAAAAAGACCAAATGAATAAAGACGACAAGAGAACTGAATTAAAATTCAGTCCATGCTATCCTACCCGGCACACTCCCATCAGTATTTATGAAAGACTGGAGGAAATTAAATGCACTTTTAACAGCCTTCTTTTATGAACTGAGCCTTACAACATTACCCCCAAAAAAGTCTTTTTTCAAGGACAAGTGATTTCATGGCCATGCAGCATAAAAAACCTCGGCTTAAAATATTCCAAATACTGCTGAGATGAACAATGGAATAAAGATGATAAAATGCTACTGTATGGAAAAGTGCACGTAAGCATGGAATCACTCCTAAACGCCTTCGTGTGAAGACTGACGCGCTGAACAACGGCTCTGCTTTTTCACAGTCCGCTGGCGGGACAGTTGGAGTCGTGCTGCGTTTCCAAATAGCTGAAAATGTGCTATAAATCTCTGTTTCTGCTGTTTTCTGGCACAGTGCACACACTAGCACGGTCTACACAGGACTTCTACGCACAGGCCAAAGAACTTTGTAATACCTCAAGCTGTTTCGTAGGCATTGCCATTAGGTAGGGGCGATACCTTGTCATTTGAGATATACTGATAAAACTTCTAGCCAAGATATGAATTTAATTACTTGTAGAATTGGGCTGTTGGTAAGCTCTGCCTTCTTTAGTTAGAAGAGTTGCTCAAATTTAAAGACATCCCAGTGCTATACTGATGCTCAACTGCCATTGGCTCGTCTGCTTTTGAGGGGAGGGGCTTACCGACTGGTCAATTAGTCTTCCTGCGATGATAATAAAACTGGACCATATAGAAATCTCATATATGGCAATATAATTACATATACAACAGACACATTCATATTTGGATTTACATACTGTAAATAAAACATATGTCATATATGCAACATATTTTTCAAAAAATTGCAAAAATATTGCATATATATTGCATATATACATTTCATTCATTTATTCATTTTTCTTCAGCTTAGTCCCTTATTTATCAGGGGTTGCCACAGCGGAATGAACTGCCTACATTTTTATCAACCATTAATATTACAAATATATACATTTATTCATTTTCCTTCAGCTTGGTGTCTATTTCAGAGGTCGCCACAGTGGAATGAACCGACAACTATTCCAGCATATTGTTTACGCAGCGCATGCCCTTTCAGCCACAACCCAGTACTGGGTAACACTCATCTACACACACACTCATACACTTAGGCCAATTTAGATTATTCAATTCACCTATAGCGCAGGTCTTTGGACTGTGGGGGAAACCGGAGCACCCGGAGGAAACCCACACCAACACGGAGAGAATATGCAAACTCCACATAGAAACGCTAACTGGCCCAGCTCCGACTCGAACCAGTCACCTTCTTGCTATGAGGCGACAGCGCTAACCACTGAGCCATCATGCCGTTCTAAATATATACATATGTTCAAATATATTAGCTATCATTTTATATACACTATGTGTTCATATATAAAAACACATATATAAAATGATAGCTAATATATTTCAACATATACTGCTCAACCCTGCATAGTGCTCAACCCTGTTCCTGGCGATCGACCTTCCAGCTGATTTTATTTCTCCAACCCCGATCAAACACACCTGAACCAATTATTTAGAACGTGAGGAACACTTGATAATTACAGGCAGGTGTGTTTGATAAGGGCTGCAACTGAAAACTGCAGGAAGGTCGATCGCCAGGAATAGGGTTGAGCACCCCTGCTGTACAGTATGTATGCCATATTTGTGATTCCAGAGGTTGAAAAACTAGATGTTAAAACGGCAATTTTTGCAATATTTTAAAAATAAACGTTGCATATATGACATTATATTGATGTGAAATTTAAATACGAAATTTGCCAGCACACTCAAATTGTGTGGAGCACACTCAGCATTGCACACACGTTTTCCAAAAAGCAATGAGCATGTTTATAAAAAGGTGTCTGGTGCATATGGAGAGGAAATAAGTGTGTCACCTACAGGTGATTTTTCAAGGTCACTCACTTAGGGAAACACACTAAAGCCTGGTTTATACTTCTGCGTCAAGTGATCGGCGTGACCCACGGTGCAAGCCTCACGCGTAGCCGTGCATTTATAGTTCTGCGCGCTGTTTCTGTTTCTCTGCAATACACTTCCGAAACGCTAGCTGGCAGTAGGTTTTTATGTTCCGCTGTGTCGAGTTTCTTCACTGGTTTTTTTGTTTTTTCTGAACACTTCCTTAATGTACAAGTTGCTCAAACTCGCTCATTTTGAGGCAGGAACTGGCGGACGTGCAACAACTTTAATCATGAGGTAAACACAAAACAACAGTCTCCATCCGGAGCTCCTTCACGGGACTCCACACTTGTAAACACTCGCTGCATCGGGCGCGCGGCTCTCACCTCCGCCCACACTCGTCAGCGCTACCAAGCCGACCAATCACAGAGCTCCCGACCAATCACGTAGGCTGCGCCGTAGCATACGAGTGCTTTTGACGCAGAAGTATAAATCAGCCTTAAGAATGTGCAGCTGGTCAGGGCTGTACAGTGCGACAAAAAAATCTGTCTATACAATACACTGAAAACTGTATACATAAGTGTATACATAAGTAAACATGTATACAGAGGTGTGCAATACAGTTTTGCATGTAAATGAACCTGTTTACTGACACAATTTACTCCAAATTCACTATAAAACATCAGTTGAGTGGTTGAAACAACTTCTTTTTTGTGACAAGATGATGTTTCATTTCACAGAATAAGGAATAAATCATAATGTATTGGATTATATAGAGTGACCAAGGCTATGTTGATTAGAATTGCATTATGAATATATTTTATTCTTATAAAATGCCTAGGATGGCTTCCTTTAACTCAGCCAAATTGTGTGCTGTCTGTCTATATAGGGCTGTGTCTTTAGTGATATACATTTGTGTTCTGTTTACAAAAGACACAGCCTTTTTTATTATTTCTCAGGGGATACATACAGTAAGAATTACTGTCATTATCGCAATAAATACCTTAAAATATTGTGATATAGAGTGATTTTAAATCCATACTGCTCCTATAATTCCCATTTATCTCAAACCCTAGCATAAGGGAACTCATTTGTAATGATTTCGGTGTCAGATAGAATGTGGCATTTACTGGCATGACTAATAAGAAGGCCGTGATGACAGGGTGAGCAGCCAATGATGTGTGTCAAATTAATCTACTCTGCAAAAAAGGCTCTATTCATATAAATGCCACAATGTCGTCGTAGATAAAGGACCAGTGATTCTCAGAGTGAAATAAAAAAAAAAACCTAAAACTTTTTGTCTTCTTCAAGGTCACAAGCCTGAAAACAAGGACACAGTGTGCTCACCTGCATGTGTGTGTGTATATTAATGTTGTGTTATATTGCGTTTACACTGGTTTGAATAAAAAAATGCATGTGGTTTGCAATGATTTACTAATGCTTGGCAAAGCTCTAGTACAAACCAAAACACAACCCAAAACCAGCATGTGTACACTGTTTCCAAACTTCCCATGCACTTGGACTTCAATTGAAGTAATTATGGTTGTTGTATTCTGCCAGTTTCAACACTTTATAGGGCTATATTTTAGACAGAGATCTTTCAGCAAAAAATAAATAATAACAATAATGCAGTTTTATGCAAATTATGTTTAGTATTTTACAGCATTTTGAGGGGTTCACTTGATGTACACTTGTACAATTTAACCATTTCGATCTTGGGAATAGATGCATGGGGAGTATGAATGGCCTAATGTAGACGCACAGTGGTGTCAAAAAGTGTTTGCCCCTTACTGATATCCTTATGCCCCTTATTTTCCCAAAAGTCTTGGAGATCATCAAGATGTTTTCTGGCTAATCTGAGACGAGCCTTTATGTTGTTTTTGCTTAGCAGTGCTTTTCATCTCAGCCATGCAAACCATTCTCTTTCTTATGGTGGAGTCATGAACACTCATCTTACCTGAGGCAACAGAGGCATGCGTTTATTTGGATGTTGTTGTGGAGTCTTCGTGACCTCTTTGGTGAGTTATCGCTGCACTCTTGGGGTAGTTATTGGGGATCTTTTGGTCTACTTTACCAGGCAGGTCCTGTTTAAGTTATTTCTTGATTGCGAACAGGTGTGGCATTAATCAGGTCTGGGTGTGGTTGGAATAATTGAAGTCAAGTGTGATATATCACAGTTAAGTTATGTTTTAACCGTGGAGGGGGGCACTTTTTCACATTTGCCTGCATGATGTGTTTACTTATGCTATCTTTGACTAATATTTAAATGAGTATAAACGTAATAAAACTAATAGGTTAATGAGTTTGATGATCTGAAACATTAAAGTGTGACACTGAAAAAAATAAATAAAAAATCAGTAAGGGAGCAAATCTTTTTCACACCACTGAATGTTGTTGTGTGTTTACTGACTTAACTTTTGTTTGCTAGGAAATTTTTTTTTGTTGTAGAATATACTTTTTCATTTGTCTTTTTTTAAGGGGATTTGTATTGAGGTATGGATGTCATTTCTGCATTAAATCAATCTCAGTATTGCTATGCAAGAAACAAATAAACCCAAAACCTTAACAATTAACTCGCTTTAAAATTTCTGACCTGACCACTGAAATATATCATATACAAATGTGCAACCTTCATTTAAGATCATCTAAGACTCTTCTGACCTTCAATAATAATTAAAAAAACAGTCGAGGGTCAAAATTCAGATCAATATTAGTGTGTGGTACATATTAACAACTCTTGAGGTAGTTATTGAGGATCTTTTGGCCTACTTTACTTTACCAGGCAGGCCCTTTTTAAGTTATTTCTTGATTGTGAACATGTGTAGCAGTAATCAGGCCTATGTGTGGTTAGAAAAATGTAAGTGAGGTGTGATAAACCAGAGTTAAGTTATGTTAACCAGAGTTACTTAAGCTACTTAAGTTACTTAAGTTACTTAACCAGAGTTAAGTTTCATGTTCTACTGTGTTCTGATGCTCTTGTTAGCGCTTTGAGTCTAAGAAAAGCGCAATATAAATAAATGTATTATTTTAACCGTAGAGGGGGGCACTTTTTCACATTTGCTTATGTAGTGTTGGATTTTGTTTTCCTTTAAAAGTAATTGGTTTAAATACTGCATGATGTGTTTACTTGTGTTATCACTGACTAATATTTAAATTAGTTTCATGATCAAATGTGACGTTCAAAAAAAATTGAAAAGATCAGTAAGGGGGTAAAAACTTTTTTACATCATTGTATGTTTTTGTGTGTTTATTAGTGCAACTTTAGTTTGTTAGGAATGTTTTTTTTGTGAAATATACTTTTTCGTTTGTCTTGTTTTTTTTTTTTTTTAGGGGGGTATTTTTATTGAGGTATGGATGTAATTTCTGAATTAAATCAATCTCAGTATTGCTATGCAACAAACAAATAAACCAAAAAACCTTAAAAATTAACTCGCTTTAAAATTTCTGGCCTGACCACTGAAATATATCATAAAGAATTCTGCAACCTGATTCAAACCTGTATCTTCTAAGGGTGCTTTCACACCTACACTTTTGTTGCGGAACCTGGTGCGTTTGCCCAGTTAGCGCGGTTCATTTGGCATATGTGAACAGGGCAATCGTGCTCGGATCCGAGCCAAAGCAATTGCTCCGAGACCGCCTGAATGAGGTGGTCTCGGCTCGATTGAAATGAACTCTGGAGCGGATTGATTGTAGTGAGAAAGCGATACGTTCCGAGCCCAGCTTTATCACAGTGTTTTATGGATATGTAATAGGCATACGGCTATATGAAGAGAGAATTATCAGTAGGGTGGGAGGTCATTCCAGACATCCCAAATCTCCCGGAAGTATCGGGAGTCTCCCGCAAATGCACAAAGACTCCCGGATGCCAGCAAACGAGTGATAATGTCCCAAAAATCGCCCATCTCCCTCCCGGTCCTCAAATACGTCGCGCACCCTTCTCATCACCCCTCCCCACCGCATCCCTCCTCGCTCTTCAGACATATCGCGCGCATCCTGTCAAACACCACCAAACCACCCCCGACAGCTGAGCGGGACTCTGCAAAATAAAACGTGAAACTCTGACCAATGTGAGGAGAGTTTACTCACACGTGACTTGTTTTAGCTCTTTTGGTCCGTTTAGAAACTTTGCCGTGTGAAAGCGAACCACACCAACAACAAAGTGCAACAATGTAACAATTTTAATCCCTGTTTCGGAACAAATGAATCGATTCACAGGTGTGAAAGCACCCTTAAATTCTTCTGACCTTTAATAATAATTAAAAAAACAGTCGAGGGTTGAAAGTCAGATCTTGAAACATCAATATTAGTGTGTGGTACAAATTAACAACTGTTAAAAAGCAAGTTCTTTGGATGTTGTTGTGGGGTCTTTTGTGACTTCTTTGGTGAGTTGTCGCTGCGCTCTTGGGGTAGTTTTTGAGGATGTTTTGGTCTACTTCACTTTGTCATGCAGGTTCTATTTACTGATTTCTTGACTGCGAACAGGTGTGGCAGTAATCAGGCCTATGTCTGGTTAGAAAACTGTAAGTGAGGTGTGATAAAACAGAGTTATGTTTTAACCATGGAGGGGGGCACTTTTTCACACTTGCCTACGTAGTTTTGAATTTTGTTTTCCCTTAATAATAAAAACCTTGAATTTAACACTGCATGATATGCTTAATTGTGCTATCTTTGACTTATATTTAAATTAGTTTGACGATCAAGTGTGACATCCAAAAAAAAAAACAGTAAAAATCAGTAAGAGGGCAAAAACTTTTTCACACCACTGTATGTTTTTGTGTGTTTATTAGTGCAACTTTTGATTGCTAAGAATGTTTTGTGTTGAATATACATTTTCATTTATCTTTGTTTATGAGGGGTATTTTGTACTGAGGTATAATAAATAATAATAATAAAAAAGCAGTCGAGGGTCAAAAGTCAGATCTCTGAGCCTCAATATTAGTGTGTGGTACATATTAACAGCTGCTAGAAAGCAAAAGTATGTGATTTATTTAGCTTTAGACTCAGGTGTGTATGTTAGCGTGTTCGTGGAAGTGAGCAGGAAGCAGCGCTGCAGTTCTCATCTGTCCTCAGTGATTCATCATCCGGCGCATGAGAGGGACATCTGTGTTTTATCTGAACACTTTCCAAACACAACCTCAGCTGAAGAGTGTGAACTGGAAATTGACTACAGCAGGTGGCAGATCCACCGCCATTCATCACTAAACTGCATCCAGGGACGAAACAAACTACCTTGATATTTGGATAAAGAAGGATCTTTCGGAGAAAACACGAGCTGGTTTACATGACAAGAAGATTTATAAATAAACATTGTTTACAAGTGAAAAAGAAGCTTCCACAGAAATGACAGCTGCGTCCTGTTATTCTGAATAAAATATGTGCTGTATACAAGTGTTTGAAAGCAGGGAAGCTCAAAGAAACTATGAAAAACACTATATTTTTGGTATTGTTTTCCCTAATTACATTTAATTAGTTTCATCTAGGTTGTTTCTCTTTTTTTGTAATTGAAAAATAATTTACTGGAATAATGAAGATCTTTTTGAAGCTGTTTGGACAGAACTGTGTGTAGGTATAGTGTGTCTACAGTCATATTGAAGTGATAGAAACACAATAAGACACTTTTTTTTTTAATTTCCCGACGTTAAAGATAGGATCCAAATCCCTCCTATTTTGAGGCTCACCACAACGTGACGTGGGAGTGCGGTTTCCCCGCCCACCGAATTGATTGACAGACGCGTATTAACATGTCTCCGCATTTAATCATACCCACAAGACAGGACATGCGCAAATCAACTGAGATTAAAAGATCTGTTAAGATCTCTGTGATCATAAGCACCTCAAGAATGAGTTTTACAAGTTTAAAATGTTTCTAAAACAGTGCATGTTTGTAATAAATACAGTATAATCGCTGTGTAGTGTCAGTACAATTATAAAAGAAGATGCTTTAATTCTGGTAGACTAAAATCACGTTTATTTTGTACATTAACAAAGGCATAACGTCACATTTTCTGTGCAAAAACAGTGCAAAGCTAAACGTGTGTGCGCGTAACTTTATAACGACATTGTGTGTGACTCATCATTGCAGAAAGGCTTGAATTAACTCCACAACAAATATATCAAATAACTTTTAGGAAAGTTGTTAATGTAATAAGGGAGTACTGCTTCATTCTTGTCTGTCACTGTGCTGTTTATCTATGTCATAGGTCTGAAACTCAATTTCTGGAGAGCCGCAGCTGTGCTCAGTATTGCTCCAACCCTAATCAAACACAGCTGGTCCAACTAATCAAGGTGTTTGATTATTTGGATCAGCTGTGTTTGGTTAGGGTTGGAGCAAAACTGTGCAGAGCTGTGGCCCTCCAGAAATTGACTTTGAAACCTATAATCTATGTGAAGGCTACATGCATCAGAGCGATCTCTGCGGCTCTGACATGCACGTGGGAACAGTGGGCGAGGAGAACCAGCTCATTTGCATTAAAAACGTAGGCAACAAAAACAGCTACACTGTCCTAACAGATTAAATTTCCCAGATTTAAAAAGGTCTAATAAATAATCTGATGGGTGTTTTGAGCTGAAACTTTACAGACACATTATGGAAACACAAAAGACTTATCTTACATCTTGAAAATGGGTAAAATAGGTGCCCTTTAAACAGTTAAAATAGGGTCTTATTAATTTAAATCTTAATTTAAAAATTCACATTTTTTCTGTTTTGATTTCATTTTAACTCAATTTTAATGGTTACATTAAAAAAATTGTAATCACTTTTTTTAATCCAGAAACTTTTAAAACTGAGCAATCTATTAGAAGTTAAACAAAATAAAAATATTATGAAATGTTTTTTTCTATGACCAATTTTTTCCAGATTAATTAAATGATTATTTTAATCAAATGTACAGTTTGTAAAAGCTTAAACATTCATTATCATTTCAATAATATAGGTATAAAATGTATTTAACATTATAATATTTAACAAAATACTGTACAACAGAGGTTTACCATCAAAATTAATCAATTTCTGCCATGAAACTCTATGCGCGCACAGGCTGATAGGTCAACTAATCTGCTCCTGCGTCATTAACTGCATGGTACAGGAGATCGGTTGTCACCTCGGCAGCCAATGAGCTTGATCATTTTACGCTGTTAAGCTGCGGCACGTTTTCAGAGACCCTCCTCCACCCCAGCTCCACCTGTGTATATATATTATGTTTGTAGCAGCAGCAGGTTATATACTCAGACGTCATGTCTGTGTATATACTGGCAGTAGGAGGTCTCGGTACTTGCTCTGCCATAATAATCAAAGCAGCAGCAGCGTAGCAGATGTATACCGCCAAGTCCTAATACATCAACATTGCCATATACATATTCATTACCATACTAAATCCAGAAAGTGCTCATGACAGAAAAAAGCTTGTGTGGTGTTTCCTTTGAAAAAAGCAAATAACATTACTATTTTGAGAAGTACAGTCATACATTTGATTTATTCATCCAAAATTTGGAAAATGACTTCAGATTTATGTCTGGATTATGTGTTTTATGCATCATGGTCATGCTAGGGCCCTGGAAAGCAAACAAAATTCAGCTGTGTTTGTAGCATCAATCTGTTCTCATTATCTGTGATGAATGTCTTTGAAGAGTCTCCTCTGCGATTGAGGTCACTGCAGTCCCATCATGAAAGCCAAAGGAAGCTCATATTGCAAAAACAGACATGGCTAAAAAGGGTTTCTCCTTACCTGGGATGACTTCAAAAAGGAACTTTCCACCTTCCTCCCCATTGCTGGGATGTTCAGTGACTCTGTTGCCAGGTAGGAAAATGGTGCCCTAGAGGAACCAAATAAGCCAAAGGAAAACAGTAAGACCAAAACTGCTGAGGAAAGCAAGATGCATGAGAAAAATAAATCACAGTTTAAAAAAAAAATCACTGGAAAAATAAGATTGTTGTTGGAAAAAATGTGAAAATCCCTTTTGTTAGACTTACATATTTCACATACTGTATGCTCACACAGGGGTGGATTTAGTGATTTGGGGGCCCTAAGCAATTCCATGTATGGGACCCTAGCATTGAAACTCAAAACATTCTCTTTCTCTATTAGGGGTGTCAAAATTACTGCACTGTGATGCAGACAAGTACAATTCGGTATCGGTTCTAGTAATATATCATAATCGGTTATTACGTACTGAAGTCATTTATCTCATATGTGCTATATTGCAGTAGCTTTTTATGGCGAGGGAGGTGAGCATGGTTTATTAAAACACTCTAACTACTGTACTTAAGAAACACAAAAACTCTGCACAATTCACTGTGTTAGCTGGTTAGTCTTTCTCTTACACTGAAGTTACAGCAGAAGCCCTGTTTCACTGTTATGGAGAAAATGAAAGTAAACTTAATTTCTCTCTCTCTCTCTCACTGTGGGCCTTTGACCTGCTGGCGTGAGGTAACGTTTCCTCTCCTCTCGGATGCTACAGCGATTCTTCTGGATACAGACACGAGCGCATGTGTGCAGAGCAAGTTTTCTCCTCCGCATCTATCATGGATCAGCTGTGATCGCCGCTGCTGTTTATCAGTGTCACTCATTGGTGAACAGCGCCAGAGCGTTAGAGCCAATCAAAATCCTTCTGTTGCGTGACCAATCATAGGGGAAAGAACTCACTTATCAATGTTCAGAAAGCGAGTGGGAGATTTACATTTGTTTATTTGCTATAAATGCTCATTTTGTTCTGTGCATGTATTTGAGTTTTTAAAGGTACAGTTTATATATCTGACTGCTTGTATTAGAGGACAACATTGTATTACAAATAGTATATAAATATAAACATATTTATACATTTGAATACAAGAATTCTTGTGCTGTGAATAAAATATAAAACTGTGTATGGAAAGCATTGTCAATGCACTGTGATGCACTGAGATATCGAATTGAACGCAATGGATGGCATGATAATCATAACCGAACTAAACCATGAGACCAGTGTAGGTTCATACCTCTATTCTCTATAGATATTTTTTTCTCTGAAGATTAGTCTTTTTGTAATTAAACTGCATGTTAAAATATATTTAAAGAGGAACCATTATCTTCTTAATGTAAAATTAAATGCAATAAATTCACAAATAAAAAAAAACAAGTTCACAAACTAACTATGTACAGTTAATTAGCCATTTTTGTTATTTCATTTTAATATTAATTAAAAAATATTTTTAATTTACAAACAATCAAACAAATCTTGTCACCATATTTAATATTAATTGAATAATTGCTGTTACTAAAACCAGCCTGATCTCACAAAGAAACATAACTATTTTACGTTTTGTCAGTTTAGTTTAAAAAGGAGGTGTGGCACCCAACTCTGCCCCTAAACCCAACAGTCATTGGAGGATAAGCAAATCGTACGAATGTGATTAAACAAATTCATATGAATGGGCTACAAAATCAAAACGTTACGAATTGACATTTTAAATTTGACATTATTGTTTATTATTGTTATTTAACCTGCCATTTTTATACCTTATCTTTAAAAAGTTATATTATGTATACTGTAAACTAAAAAACATCTCTACCGTATTTTTAACAGTGGATTTTTGGCAACCACAGCTGCTAGTTTTTTTACTGTGAATTTTACAGTTCTCTTAATTATACCGTAAACTAAAAAACATCTCTATCAGATTTTTAATGGTAAATTTCTGGCAACCACAGCTGCCAGTTTTTTTACTGTGATTTTTATAGTTCTCTTAATTATACTGTAAACTGAAAAACAACTCTACTGTATTTTTAACAGTGGATTTCTGTCAACCACAGCTGGCAGTTTTTTTACTGTGAATTTTATAGTTCTCTTAATTATACCGTAAATTAAAAAACATCTCTTTCGTATTTTTAACAGTAGATTTGTGGCAACCACAGCTGGCAGTTTTTTTACTGTGAATTTAACAGTTCTTTTAATTATACCGTAAACTGAACAACATCTCTACCGTATTTTTAAGGGTAGATTTCTGGAATGACTGATTTACATTTACCACACCTGCCATTTTTTTTACTGTGAATTTTAAAGTTCTCTTAATTATACTGTAAACTGAAAAACATCTCTACTGTATTTTTAACGGTGGATTTCTGGCAACCACAGCTGCCAGTTTTTTACTGTGAATTTTACAGTTCTCTTAATTATACCGTACATTGAAAAACATCTCTACCATATTTTCAGAAGTAAATTTCTGTCTACCACAGCTGCCAGTTTTTTTCCCGTAAATTTTGAGGTTATTGCTACTGTAAATTGAAAAACATTCTACTAAAAACGTTCACAGCTTTTTACCGTAATTTACGGGAATTTTTTTCAGTGAGAGATCATGTTGACTAAAACTGTACCATACTGTAGAAATGTGGCATTAGATAATGTGTGTTTTTTTTTTTTTTTGTATGATTTACCAATACTTTTTTCACCACCCGACAATTGTTTGCATGATAAAATGAAGTCGACCTTTCAGAATTTCAGGAAGAAATTCGCCTATTGGAAACATCTCATCATCTGAGCATTAGTTTCTAGCCAGAAAGCAGAAATGGCGTTTCAGGGGTTACAGATGGATCCCTCGAGGCTCGGTATGACAGAAAGCAGGCGGCATAAGATTGGACAAAGCTCTTGTTATTATGTAGAAAGGAGATCTCGAGCAGCAGTGCGACTGCGGTGGGATTATAGATCAGTGTTTGACACGCTGGATCAACTGCTGCTTTAAATAGAGCCAATATCAGGACCATGTTACCACCACCAGCGGAGTAGTAAAAGCTGACTAATCTCCCCCAGTGCTCTCATCTGTCTGGCTCTTTATCCTGCATCTTGCCCTCCTCTATCGATGTGTTGTTCCGTATCAGTTTGTCTTTTTCTGTTTGTCATTTGCTTTCATATTGTCCTACTTATAAAACTACTTTACAGCCTGCAATATGTATAATGTGTACAGAAGACACCTTTTGCAATTTTCAGCTACTTTACTTCTCAACATGTGCAGTGTATTGATAGGCCAAAGATAAAACAACAATAAACCTGTTTATTTAACAATGTTTATTTTTCCTGTATATTTAGAATGCGTATGTATAACTTAAATGAATGTCTTTGAGCAATAAATAATGACTGATTTACATTCAGTGTAACAATAGTTTATATATAAGAGTTATACGATGACATGATAAAAGTCTCCAAGATCACAGTTCAGCTCTAAAACGTTAATGTCATTTTAGACCTCATTTATCAGAAATACATTTGAATTTATTTACAATATAACACAATTTTGTACAATTGTGTATCCTTTTTATATAGTTTAACATAAATATGTTGTATAATTTTTATATAAATATATATGATATGCTATATGGGCAGCACGGTGGCTCAGTGGTTAGCATTGTCACCACACAGCAAGAAGGTCACTGGTTCGAGTCCCAGCTGGGTCTGTTGGCATTTCTGTGTGGAGTTTGCATTTTCTCACCATGGGTTTTTTTCGGGTGCTCCAGTTTCCCCCACAGTCCAAAGCAATGCGCTATAGGTGAATTGAATAAACTAAATGGGTGTTTTGGTTGTGGCTAGAATATATATATACTGTATGTATATATGTATATATATATATATACACACACACACACACACACACACACACACACACACACACACACACACACACACACACACTCACTGGCCACTTTATTAGGTACACCTTACACAATTATAAACCATAGTACCAGGTTGGACCCCCTTTTGCCTTCAGAACTTCCTTAATCCTTTATGGCATAGATTCAACAAGGTACTGGAAATATTCCTCAGAGATTTTGGTCCATATTGACATGATAGCATCACAAAGTTGCTGCAGATTTGTTGGCTGCACATCCATGATGTGAATCTCCCGTTTTACCACATTCCAAAAGTGCTCTACTGGATTGAGTTCTGGTGACTGTGAAGGCCATTTGAGTACAGTGAACTCATTGTCATGTTCAAGAAACCAGTTTGAGATGATTTGCGCATTATCCTGCTGGAAGTAGCCATCAGAAGATGGGTACACTGTGGTCATAAAGGGATGAACATGGTCAGCAACAATACTCAGGTAGGCTGTGGCATTGACACTATGCTCAATTGGTACTAATGGGCCCAATGTGTGCCAAGAAAATATCCCCCACATCATTACAACACCAGCCTGAACCTGAAACATGGATCCATGCTTTCATGTTGCTGATGCCAAATTCTGACCCTACCATTCGAATGTCGCAGCAGAAACCAAGACTCATCAGACCAAGCAAGATCGTCTTGACCATGTCTAGATGCCTAAATGTATTGAGTTGCTGCCATGTGATTGCATTAACGAGCAGTTGGACAGGTGTGAGATGATGGGTGAGTGTGTGTGTTTATATATATATATTCAGAGAGTGCAGAATTATTAGGCAAGTTGTATCTGAGTCGGACTGGAGCTCTCTGCCCTTTACCGATCCAGACACGGGCCCATCCATCTGGCCCATCAAGACTCACTCTCATTTCATCAGTCCATAAAACCTTAGAAAAATCAGTCTTGAGATATTTCTTGGCCCAGTCTTGACGTTTCAGCTTGTGTGTCTTGTTCAGTGGTGGTCGTTTTTCAGCCTTTCTTACCTTGGCCATGTCTCTGAGTATTGCACACCTTGTGCTTTTGGGCACTCCAGTGATGTTGCAGCTCTGAAATATGGCAAAACTGGTGGCAAGTGGCATCTTAGCAGCTGCACGCTTGACTTTTCTCAGTTCATGGGCAGTTTATTTTGCCCCTTGGTTTTTCCACACGCTTCTTGCAGCCCTGTTGACTATTTTGAATGAAACGATTGATTGTTCGATGATCACGCTTCAGAAGCTTGGAAATTTTAAGAGTGCTGCATCCCTCTGCAAGATATCTCACTATTTTTGACTTTTCGGAGCCTGTCAAGTCCTTCTTTTGACCCATTTTGCCAAAGGAAAGGAAGTTGCCAAATAATTATGCACACCTGATATAGGGTGTTGATGTGTGTGTGTGTGTGTGTGTGTGTGTGTGTGTGTGTGTGTGTGTGTGTGTGTGTGTGTGTGTGTGTGTGTGTGTGTGTGTGTGTATAGTTAAGATTTTTTTAAACAAATAAATACACATAATATTCTAAATGTAAAATGTACCAAGTGTATAATTGTATAATTGTATATTACACATATTTTCAATAATTTAATATTTAAATAAATGCTATTCCTACGAATGAATGTATAACAGATTCCACAAAAATAAACAGTTTGAACATTAATAAAATACAAATACTTTTAATACCTGCACCAATATAAATAACATCAAACCAGCACATTATTTTTTTCGTTTAATTTGTTATTTTTTTATTTTAACAAAGCCTTTAATCATTTATTTTTTCATATTTTCATTTATAGTTTTATATTTTTATTAGCAAACAAATATTTGCACATTAGAATGATTTTTGAAGGATGATGATGCTGACAATTTAGCTTTTGTTTTTTTGCTTTATTTATAGAGCACATTTAAAAACAACAGATGTTGACCAAAGTGCTTTACAAAAAGACCAGCATACAAAAAAAATATACATTTGTAAAAACAAATAGAATATAAGACGAATTAAAATAAATTAATAGCAATCAAAAAGCAATAGACAAAAGGTGATTTTTTTAAATGAGACTTAAAAGCACCAAGGGAAGAGCATGACCTAATATGTAAAGGCAGAGCATTCCACAGACGAGGGGCTCTGACGGAAAAGGCCCTGTCACCTCTTGATTTTAGCCGTGATTTAGGAACAACAAGCTGAGACTGTTGTTTTGACCTGATTGGCCTCAATGAAGTGTGCCAGTGAAGAAGTTCACCGATGTAAGTAGGTGCCAGACCATTTAAACCTTTAAAAACAAATAACAATATCTTATACTGAATCCTAAATTGAACTGGGAGCCAGTGAAGGGATGATAAAACTGGAGAAATACTAGAAATTTTTTTTGTCCCAGTTAAAAGCCTAGCAGCTGCATTTTGTACCAGCTGCAGGCGTACAATTGAAGCCTGCGAAACTCCTAGATACAAAGAGTTGCAGTAGTCCAATCTGGACATAATAAAAACGTTGATGATGGATTCCAGCTCCTTAAAAGACAGAAAAGGCTTCAGTTTGGCAATGTTTCTTAGTTGATAGAAACCACTTTTGACGACTGAATTTATTTGCCTATCAAACTTTAACTCAGTGTCAAAAATAACTCCAAGACTTTTTGCGTGACTGTGAACCTTAGGCTTAAAAGAACCTAATTGATTAATTGTGGATTCACAGAGGCTCGGAGGGCCAAACACTAGCACTTCAGTTTTTGATTCATTTAAGTGAAGAAAATTACCAGCCAACCATTCCTTAATCTCGTTAAAACAGGTAAAAAAGGACTGTAAAACAGAGTTTTCTCCCATTTTTATGGGAATGTAAAGCTGAGTATCATCAGCATAAAGATGGTAGTTTACATTATGCTTTTTACAGATAGCATCACATTTTCATCACAAGATTAAATTAAAATGTATTAAAATATATTAAACTCTTTTAAAAATAGTATATTTTTATACAATATTTTACTGTTTGCTTGATTAAATAAATTTAGCCTATAAATGAACATAAGAGACTTAAGAGACATAAAAAAAACTTAATATCTCAACATTTTTTGATATTTTTGACACCTAAATCTGCACAGCTTGAAGGTGTTTTCCCACCATTTTTTTTCATAGGGTGTTATTTAATCTGGATATTTAAATCAGAATCGCGACACACATGACTGACAGTCACACATGGTCAAACTGCATAAAAAAAACATTAAAGTACCACGCTTTAAAGTACGATGCTTTATACACAGCTTCATAGCAGCGTCACAGTACACTCAAGTTATTTACAGTATGTTAGGGAACAACTGTAGTCTAAACCAGTCACCTATAAGGAGAGTGTTTCATATCTGCACTACTTAAAGAGGCAATAGAAAGAGAGAAAACACAGCTCGGTTACATCCTTATCCAATATCAGTGCATATGTTCAGTATCCAGTATCCCGACATGCCTGGAAACATGGTTAACATTTAGGAGGATGCAGAGATTAGGATACTTAACATAGAAGCTGCTGCATTATTCACATCTCTGCCACAGAGCTTGAGTTACATGATGTTATCAGAACAAACTTAACTTGTACATCTCTGAGAAATATGTGAGGGATAGTGGTGAAAAATGTGTTGCTGTGATGCTAGGATGTTGCAAAGACATTGCGATGTGGTTTCTAAGCTGTAATTATGCCAGTACATTGCGATTAATTAAATTATTGTGCATCCATTCACTTTTTCACACTACTGTATATAAAAAATAAATAAATAAATAAATAAATAAATAAATAAATAAATAAATAAATAAATATATATATATATATATATATATATATATATATATATATATATATATATATATATATACACACACACACATATGTGTGTGTGTGTGTGTGTGTGTGTGTGTGTGTGTGTGTGTGTGTGTGTGTGTGTGTGTGTGTGTGTGTGTGTGTGTGTTACAAGTGTTTTAAAAAAATGTGTAATTTATACATAAATAACACATTTAAAATATTTAACAAATGTTAAATAAATAATACAAATAATAAAGAAAACATTATATATATATATATATATATATATATATATATATAGACAATAATTATTAATATTAAATATATATATATATATATATATATATATATATATATATATATATATATATATATATATATATATATATAATTAATAAGTGATAATAATTTTTTATTCATTTAATTATTGTTTTTTGTGAAGTATATAAAAACACTATAAAAAGGAATTGTCAAATAAACATAAAATGCAAATAAAAAATAATAACAAATATGATAAACAACATGAAAAATAAAACGAATAAAAAATGCAAAAGCAAAAGTAAATGATTTATTTTCAAATTGTTCAAAATTTAATTTTTAAATTAAAATATAATCATGACCACATTTTTAAAAACAAACAAATAAATAAATGAATGAAATCACAAATAAATAAATAGACAAATAAATTAATAAATAGACAAATAGATAAATAAATACACAAATAATTAAATAGACAAATAAATCAATCAATAAATAAATAGACAAATAATTAAATAAATAGACAAATAAATACACAGACAAATAAACAAATAAATAAATACACAAATAAATAGACAAATAAATAAATACACAAATAAATAAATACATAAATAAATAAACAGAAAATAAATAAGCCAATAAATAAATCAATACATAAATAAATAGACAAATAAATAAATAGACAAATAATTAAATAAATAGATAAATAAATAGACAAATACACAAAAAATAAATACACAAACAAATTAATACAAAAATAAATAAATACACAAATAGATAAGCAGAAAATAAATAAGCCAATAAATAAATCAATACATAAATAAATAGACAAATAAATAAACCAAACAATAAATAAATAGATAAATAAATAAATGCACAAATAAATAAATAAATAAACAGAAAAATAAATAAATAGACAAATAAATAAACAGACAAATAAATAAATACACAAATAAATAGTCAAATAAATAAATAAATAAATAGACAAATAAATAAATACACAAATAAATAAACAGAAAAATAAAGAAATAGACAAATAAAGAAATAAATAAATAAAAAGACGAACGAACAAATATTTAATTAATTAATTTAGTCTTAGCAAGTCTTTGAGTTTTTGGGTTTTGTACAAGAAACGAAATCCATAAATGTTGCAAGCCAGTTGTGGTTTTCCAGAGTGGAGTCTTTAAGCCATTAAGACAGGTTTACTATGATATTAGACTGAGTAAACAAGTTCTTATAAAAATACTTGTAGGGCTCGTACAAGCATGTAAAGTGCTGCCCATCATAAAACGATCCTCATGAAAGGTGAAAAGAGTAAAAAGCAGCCACATATGACCATCATTACCCAATGACCTCTTCCCCTCGGGCTTTTAAACTCTCTCTCGACTCGCCTCTGTTAAAACATCATAAACTTTACGAGATCTGCTGACTGAACTCAATCTTCTGAAGCGGCAGAAAATCTACCTGCCGCCTTCATGAGGAGCATGCACAGATTTCAGCCCACATTGAGGATCGCCAGGCGTTTGATGTGGGCAGCACTTCCTGTTTGAGATCCAGAGTCACTAAAGACACGGGGCTTTCATTTAGAGGACTTTTGTTGCCCTCAAAAGCCTTCCATGTGGAAAATATAGAGAGGAAAGTCAGGAAAAAATCGGACAAAAACAAAGTCCACTCTATTGCTTATTCTATGTTAGGAAACTTGAATGAATTTGTTGTTTTGGTGAACAAAAACACCAATCACGATACTTCATATACAGCAGGTAAAATAAGTATTGAACGTTACAATTTTTCCTGGTAAACATATTTCTTATCGTACATTCACATGATATACATGTTAAGTCAATGCATAGACATAATCAGCCATCCTGCGGTACTATTCGTGCGAATGAGGTGTCGTGAATGAAGTGAATCGAGTGAATGACATGGCACAAATTGGCCGTTTTGGATGTTTGACATCTACTGCTTAACGCATGATTAAAGCGTATCGCTTGAGTAATGTGTAATGTAATTTGTATTTAGGAACACATTTGAGTTTGTGCTGCAGCTTGTCTGAAAAAGGACTTTCATAAACTGCACGAATGTCAATTTGTCTGATTGGTTAGAGTAGACGTCCACGTCAGCGCATTCTAAAAGTGAACGCGCTCTTTCCGGCTATTTTCTTTCTGAGTTGACACAGAGCAGCATTCCGGGAAATTACCAGGAATGTTACAACTTTTCATTCATTCATTTTTTCAATCATTCATTCATTTTCTTTTCGGCTTAGTTCCTTTATTAATCTGGGGTTGCCACAGCGGAACGAACCGCCAACTTATCCAGCATATGTATACGAATTTAGCGATATTTTAAAAAAGGGCCTGTTCACATTGCCGGTAATTTTCCGGAAAAGTCTGTATGTGTGAAAGCTGTTAATGAGTACACGTGCCCTGGTAGTGTATTTGAGATAGTCAAAAATGTACACAGTAACCTCTAGTGGAATTGTGAAAACAAAAACTGCAAGAAAATGTAGCCTAGGGTACATAATTCTCTGTTCTCGAAAATGTACCCCTGGGAACATATTTCCAACGAGCCTGGGTTGTTACTTAGAGTTTACTTACACAACTTTTGACAACTGTTTTGTTCGTGCACCATGTTTATAAATGAGACCCCTGAGATCTCATGTACATAGACTTGCGTAGGATTAATACTAAAACTGTGTACGGACAAAGCTGTAAATGTGCGTACGCAGTAAAAAAATCAGATGTATGAAACACTGCGTACGTGGAATCCCACGCATATTCTCTTTGTACATCCGAATTAACGTAAAACTGAGCTCACGTACACAAGCGCAAAACCCCTCCCTGCCTCCTCCCCCGTATAAATATGGTAATAACTCCACTTTGGCAAAAACCAAATGAAAAAGCAGTGGCAAAAGCAAGCAAAAAGAGAAACTTCACAGAATGTGAATTGGAGGTGCTCCTATTGGAGGTAGACCGGAGAAAAACGGTGTTATTTGCAAGTTTGTCCACCGGAATTAATAACAAAAAAAAAAATTAAAAATTAAGTGGGAGAGTTTAGCTGACGCGGTTAACGCAGTGGGGTCTAAACATCGCACTGTGAACGAATTTTAAAAAGAAATGGTCCGATGTAAAGGTGCAGGTTAAGAGGAGAACAGCGGCGCACCGTCAAAGTGTGGACCGAACAGGCGGGGGAACAGGGGATGCTGCACTAACACCCTTTGAGGAGAGAGTTGCCTCAATTGTGGGCGACACTTTACTGTCTGGAGTAGTATCCGTGTCTGTGGAAGACACAGATGTATTAGAGGAACACTTTGTTAGGGCAGTATAGCAGCACCCCTCCGCTTTTATCAAGGCAGTGCCACCGGCATTTCAGCTGCCCAGCAGCCGCTCTACAACTGACCGAGTGCGAGGATGGCCATCATTGTATCTGCGCTCTTGGTGAGTTTGTGGGTTGTTGAGGGGGGTTAACAGCCACGTCTTTAATGGATAACTGCAGTCTCCTGATAATATTACGCTCAATAAAATAAAATAAAATTTAAAAAAAACTTAGCTGGATAAATATTTCAAATACATCACTCACCAAGAAGCCACCCATCCATCATGGGTTGACCAAGGCCACCTTGCCACAATATTGTATACATTTACAAATGCTTTTATATGTTCTAAATCACATAATTGGTAAAAAAAAATATTGTGTCAATTAACCCATTTTATCAATTATAAATTAATAGCAATGTTTTTCACATGTGTTGGTGTGATACTTTGTAGTAATTTAACGTAATTGCCTCTAGGAGTTGCCAATGAAAATAAAACAGACACACACAAGAAATAGACGTATGCCAGACATGAAGTTGGCACGGACCAACGCACATTCTTACATTAATTTCATCGTTAGTAAATCCAAACGTGAGCGTGAAATCTGGCGTACGCAAAGTTTTTGTGCGTATGCAGCGTTGATACATGAGGCCCCTGATCTCTTGGGTTCCCTTGGTCATTGCTTTGGGTCAGTAGTTAATTTCCCAGCAATGTGTTTGACCTTGCTGACCTCTAAAATCCTGACATTTTACTGCTCCCTCATTAACACCAACAGCCAGACCACGACAGCTGAGACTTTGACACAAGTAAGAAAATATATACGCTGAAGATACATCCTGGGTGATCTTTAAGGCACAGAAATGGAAATTGCAGGAAGAGGAAATGAGATATGGAGTCGGAGGCCATGGACTGCTGTGCTACATAGATCGGGGCAGAGGTTAGCTTAATATCATCTCAGGAATTTCCCTCCCTGCTTGAGAGAAAAGCAGAACAAAGCACACAAATGATTTGTTATGTCACTAGTGTTTATCTTTAATTAGATTTTATTCCCCACGGTGCCAAAAACAGAACTTCTCAGAAGCTTGCATGCACAGAGCCGACGGGTGAAGCGTTTGGGGAATCCCCCTATAGAGAAGCAGAAATCCAGTTCCAGATCAGACCTCGCTTCATTTGTTTATCAACCAGCCGAGATTGATGGTGGAGGACCAAAGGGAACCGGTGGAAATCAAATCACTTCTTAGGCCCCGAAGTCCTAAACGGTCCCATGGAATTAATTAAGGAAAGCCATTTGTGGTGGAAGGGTCCCATTAGGTGCATGTTTGAACATTTAACCTTGACTTTTCCTCAGAGCTTTGCCCTCACGTCTCCTTCATTACTGGCCCCTGTCTATCCTGCAGCACTTTTTCACACTTAAGAGGCCTCGTTTGTTTCTTTCTGCTTGTTAATATGCAGTGTTTTGCCTGCAGCGAGTGCGGGCGCAACCGATGTGTTCGTATCCAGGTGAAATCAACTGTTTGTGATGCAAGTCTTTTCTCTGTTTTGCTCAGATAAAAAGGTCAGGACGTCCAAGGGACTGCAGCAGTAGAATAAAATAAGCAGACGTTTGGTATGAGGCAAAACAACAAAGACTGTGCATGCATTGGGGAATATAGGTTTTTACAATGTAAGTCATTAATACGCTTTTCTTTAAAAAAAAAAAAAAAAGCAAAAAAATAATAATGAAATCTGTTATTTGTTATGGAAATAAAAAATTGTTTTGTTAATTTTGTCTGAAGCGACAGTTAAGTCAGAATTATTAGCCCTCCTGAATTATTAGACCCCCTGTATATTCTTTACCCCAATTTCTGTTTAATGAACAGAAGATTTTTTACCACATTTCTAAACATAATAGTTTTAATAACTCATTTCTAATAAGTGATTTATTTTGTCTTTGCTATGATGACTACATAATATTTTACTAGATATTTTTCAAGATACTAGTATTCAACTTAAAGTGACATTTTGGAAACGAAGCACTCAGTCAAGTTGACATTATTTTGTACATTGGATTCCACTTTAATGAAAATATATTAAACAAATTCAATTAATGTAACCAGAAGAAAATGGCATGTTTTACCATGGATTTTAGACCTAGGGCGCTGCCATCTTGGAATATCGTTGTGTCTGACGTCATGGGGTTGGTTCCATTCACTCAGCTGAACAGATACAGTGGAAGTAAAGGACTGAACACGGAGACTGGTAAGCCTAATTTAACCCAATGCATGAAGTTGTTGACGTGAAGCTGGTGCAAATACAAGCATCAGATGTGTGTCTAATATAAAAATATATATTTATTCTATTTTTCCCTTTCAATTACCGAAAACAGAAAAATAGAATATATATATATATATATATATATATATATATATATATATATATATATATATATATATATATATATATATATATTAGACCCTTATCTGATGCTTGTATTTGCATCAGCTCCACGTCCACAACTTCACGCATTGGGTTAAATTAGGCTTTGCAGTCTCCGTGTTCAGTCATTTACTTCCACTTTACTTCCCAATGTGGAATCCAATGTACAAAATAATGTCAACTTGACTGAGTGCTTCATTTTCCCTTTAACTATGTTAATTAGGCAGGTTAGGGTAATTAGGCAAGTTATTGTATTGTGTTTGTTCTGTAGACTATCGAAAAAATATATTGCTTAAACGGGCTAATAATATTGATCTGAATATTGGCTTTAAACAATTAAAACCTGCTTTTATTCTAGCCGAAATAAAACAAATATGAATTTTTCCAGAAGAAAAAATATTATAGGAAATACTGTGAAAAAATCCTTGCTCTGTTAAACGTCATTTGGAAAATATTTGAAAAATAAATAAATAAATAAAAATCACAGGAGGGCTAATAATTTTGACTTCAACAGTATATGCTTGTTTTCGGGTAATTTTGTAATACAAAATGTATTGTTTGCATGCCATTTACGCCAATATAGATAGCGTTGACAGATTTAATGTTTGCAATAACATCAATCTAATGTTTAAATCGTTGTGGGACAGATTTACAACTAGTTTACGCCAGAACGTAATGTCTTTTTGGCATAAAAACAGTACTATCTGTATTTTCTAAACATGTGCCAAACAGTGCTGAAAAGGCAGACTAAAGTACTGAATATGCATATAACTGAGTAAATTACTGAATATGCAAGTTTCATAAACATTTAAAAGTTTTTACAAGGAAGATAATGAAACCATATTGGTAAATCGAGTTTTGTTTTTTAAAGGTTTTATTAAGCTGGATTGTTGTCATTGCATGGGTGTCAGCCCGATTGGGTATCTTTACATTGACATAGGAACACTGGCCACACTTTGCAATTTCAAGAGTTCACACTTAGCTGATGATTTATTATAAAGCTTGTTTGGCATGCTGTCCCGGGAGAGAGCCCAGAGCTCATAAGGTCCTCGAGCCCGGGGCTCACTCCCGTTGCAAGGCGAGAGGGGAGATTGAGCTCAGGTAGATCTCGAGAACTCCCCTGTCATAGTGATTGAAGAGCAGATAGTAATTTACTTTAACGAGATAGGTACCAGGTAGGGAGCAAGTCTATAGTGTTGATTAGTCAATAACTTAGGTTGCATGTTTTTAGTCGGTGGGAGGAAACCGGAGAACCCGGGGGAAACCCACGTGAGCACGGGGAGAACGTGCAAATTCCACACAGAAATGCCCGCTGGTTTGGTAAAGCCTAGAACCATTGACATTCTAGCTGTGAGGCAACAGTTCTAAGCACTGGGTCACCCATCTAGGAAGGAGGAGGAGAAGGGGTGGAAGGGGGGATTCTTCAAAGCGAACATATCGGTGATACGTAACCCAGGGTATTTGTAGTAGCTTAGGGATCGTCTGATTGGTGCATGGTGAATTAGGATAATGTGGGTCCAGCCGCTAGCAATCACAAGCACGTGATCATCTCGAAATTAGTTTATAAATAAACTTCACAAGGTTTCATAAGTTAATGATAGTCTATGTATCTACTAACATGAACTAAGAATGTGCAATACTTGTATAGCACTTACTAATCATAGTTCAACATTTATAATGGATTATTAAAATCCAAATTCATGCTTGTTAACATTGGTTCATGCACTGTTAGTAACATTAACTAACAATGAATAACTTTCCATTAGCTAAGGTTAACTAACATGAAGAAATACTGTTATAAATATTTTGTTATTTGTTTGTTCATGTTAGTATGGCATTATCTAATAATAACTAATAGAACCTTATTGTAAAGTTTTACTGGAAAAATAAGACCTGTTCAAAATGATTTAAGACGAGCAATACAATATTTGAGTGAATTTAAGATTTTTTTAAAGCTTCAAGACATTTTTTAGACTTATTTTAGACTTTTTAAGACTCTGCGGACACTTTGTTTGGTAGTTTGAAACAATATATTGTACAAGAAATGAAAGAAAGAAAATTAAGTTCATAAAAAATAACATAAAAACTACTGGCAGTTTATTACTAGGTATTTGTACCTTAATTTGCACAGAAAATATATATCTACTAACTATTAAAAATGTCAATAAAAGTCCTTGTTTTTACTTTTCAACATCAATAGTTGCTGGAGGAAAGATCAAGCCCCCCTAATGCAATTCAAAAGCATTCAAAATAAATTAAAAAAAAAGGAATCACCTATTTAATGGTTCTTGTGTGCGTATTTTTCACAAGTAGTGCACTTTGCAGATTAATATGATTCAGAATAAAAGACTCTTTTCAGTAAATCAAACCCATACAGCTTAGCTATAATTTAACGCCAAGGTAAAATCTCTCATTAATGTATAAGGTACTGTTTAGTTAAGGTGAATTAGTGGACTGAAATCATGTTATTTCATTTTGTTTCAAAATATTTCATCCCCAATCCTACAAAAGTAACTTTTAACACAGCTGTTAAGAAACCAAAACCACTATGAGGAAACCCATGTGCAATTTCCTAACAATTCAAATTCCAATGAATAGACTACACTGTTCGTAAATTAGAAGTTTTTCGGATTTTGTCATTCATGTTTTTATTTTAGATTTTTTTCCTTATTTATTTCTGCTTTTGAATTGCATTATGAGACCTTGACCTTTCTTCCAAAAACTTTTAACATTGAAGAGTTCGAAAAGGTGACTTTTATTAACATTTTTAATAGCCTAATGTAACATATTGTCTGGGATGGTGTTGTATACGGTACAAAAGCCTTGTAATAAACTGCCAGGACATTATCTGTTATTACAGACTTATGTTACTATATATTATTTCTTATACATCATATTATTTCACACTACTAAAATGTCACTAAAAGTCACTTTGTTAAACTGTAGAGTTGAATTGTCAACATCAAAAGTCGACAGAACAGAGATCAAACTCCATAATGCAATTCACAACTGTAAATAAACACAAAATGCGGAAACTGTTAATTAAGTAAGGGATAATGAATGGCTTGCCATGTGTTAAAGGATTTTTATGACGTGGAGCTAAAGAACCACACAATGCGCTAGCCTCCGCAAAGTTTCATGGTCATTTGGTAATTTAAACTAGTTTTGCTCTTTGCAGCACAATATTTGTCTGAATGTTTGTCAGTTTTAACATGTTCGATTTTGTTATGTGTGTGTATATATATATATTATATATAGTTGCTATGGTAACTACAAATGTTTGGAAGAAGCACATTTATTTCGAACTGTGATCAAAACTTACTGGAACTACCTGTGCGTTTTAACGAAAATAAGGCACACCCTCCAGCCAATCAGAATCAAGTATTTCAACAGACCATGGAATTTCGAGCCAGATCAGTCTCAAAAATAATACATTTACAAAAGACAATTCATAGATCCACAAAACAGTTCACAAAATCCAATTCTTAAATTCAAAACACGGTTTGAAAACACACAAATCCAATTCGGAAATTAAAAACACGATTCGAAAACACAATCCAATTCTAAAATTCAAAACATGATTCAAAAACACACAAATCCAATTCGTAAATTCAAAACATGATTCGAAAACACACAAATTCATTTCGTAAATTTAAAACACTGTTCAAAAACACAAATTCAATTTGTAAATTTAAAACACGATTCGAAAACACACAATCCAATTCATAAATTCAAAACCTGATTCAAAATCACACAAGTCCAGTTCGTAAATTCAAAACCCGATTCGAAATCACACAATCCAATTCGTAAATTCAAAAGAAGATTCGAAAACACACAATCCAATTCGAAAATTCAAAACAAGATTCGAAAACACACAATCCAATTCGAAAATTTAAAACAAGATTCGAAAACACAATCCAATTCGTAAATTCAAAACACGATTCGGAATCACACAATCCAATTCGTAAAATTCAAAACAAGATTCGAAAACACACAATCCAATTCGTAAATTCAAAAAAAGATTCGAAAACACATTCTAATTTGTAAATTCAAAACACGATTCGGAATCACACAATCCAATTCGTAAAATTCAAAACAAGATTCGAAAACACACAATCCAATTCGTAAATTCAAAACATGATTCGAAAACACACAATCCAATTCATAAATTCAAAACATGATTCGAAAACACACAAATCCAATTCATAAATTCAAAACACGATTTGAAAACACACAAATCCAATTCATAAATTCAAAACACGATACATAAATACGCAAATCCAGTTAATTTGGCAAAAATATTTATGATTTTTACTTGTGAATTCACGAATTGTGTTCACAAATTTACATACTGAATTTTCTAAATGTGAATTGTGTCGTGGATGTGTGAATTTCATTTTGTAAATATATTATTTTTGAGACTGACCTGGCTCCATAATGGAATAACAGAGATTTTTTTTACAGTGTACATCATGTTAAGGGGAAGTTTTATCAAATCAATGTATCCAATCAAGCAGTAATGTTTTTTTTCAGCAATTATCTTGAGTAACCAGGAGGTTACAGGTTCATGACTCGCAGAGCACTGTTCCGTAAACGAGAAAAGCCAAGTCTCCATTAAATAAATTTCCCATGTCCTTCTCTGCCACTTAACAAACTCCTACAAACAGTAGCTTCCACGGGGGAGCCGCAGGTAACCATCATTAGCAGTCGTCTAACAGAAAACAGGTGGGAAATGAACTAGTTTGCCATGAGTCCAAATCCAAAAACTAATTGTGAAATAGACATTTATAGACGCTTTTTTGACTGGTTGCAAATGAGTCACATGCTAAAAGTGTTTCTCTGTTTGCTAAAATTTGTTCTGTGCCACTGAGGGGACCAAACCTAATTACCGGCAGTAATGTTATAAATGGCAGAGCTGATGGAATCAGGTTTTGGCGTGTGGTGTACCTGTGTAGACTATAAACCCAAAGCCAGACCACAACAGTTCAGAAATGTGATTAACCTCAACTTTCCATTACCTTCACTCATGTGCTACTTTCCCCTGTGAGATGCACTTTATACTGAGAGAGATATATATATATATATAGGCCACATGGGGTGTTTGTGTGAGAATAAGGCCACATTTAAATAAAAACATGTATTACACATTGTTTAGTATTGTGTAAAGATGACAATTTTTTGTTGTTCTTTTACATTTGTTAGTTAGTTAGCTAGTTGGTTGGTTGGTTGGTTGGTTGGTTGGTTGGTTGGTTAGTTAGTTGGTAGGTTAGTTAGTAATAATAATAATAATAATAACAGTAATTATATTTGGACATGAAAAAAATGAGGAAATGTCTTCAGTGATCAGATTAACACTAACATTTATTTTTATTCAGACATGTAGCTATAAACCATACAATCAAGAGGAAGGTTTTCTTCTAAAGAGATAGTTCACCCAAATATGAATTTATAAACATTTATTTATTCTTCTTCATGCAGTTTTAAACCATAATGAGTGTCTCTCATCTGTTGAACACAAAAGAAGATATTTTAAAGAAAATATCAAGCACTTATTGACTTTCATAGTCGGAAGAAACAAATATGATGGAAGTCAATGGTGCCAGCTATCAGCATTCTCCAAAATATCTTCTTTTGTGTTTAAATGAAGAAAGAAAGCCCAGTGCTTCCCACACATAGACTACACTTGGGTGGGCCGTCCAGATATATTAATGGCCGCCCAAGTATATTTAGTCACACATTTTTCTTTACTGTTATTAACATTGTTTACATTTTTTTTGTATCCGCCCAATATAACCAAACATCCATGATCGATTAAGTAGTGGAAAATCTTCTCTCGTTTACTCGATTCAAGACCTGACAATACTCCCACAGACAGTCTCACATGCTCTGCAGTAGAGCTGTGCAATTAATCGAAATCGAATCGCAATTTGAACCATTGCGATTAGTTAATCACAAGTGGCTGCAATATAAAATATATATGTATATCTATAAATATCGAATAACATCTGAGGTGAAGTGCTTCAAAATCAATCTGCTATGCTTCAGAAAATTAAACAATTAAACTTTCTGCGATGGTGTCACGAGGGATCGCAGTCATGGTATCGGTTGTCGTAAACTATGCCATTATACGAGAAGCAACGATTGAATCTTGTGTCACGACGACCATTTGTCACTTATGATTCCTTATGACAGCCTATGTCATGGAAATGTTTAAGAGCTGTCACAGAATTATTGCCACGGCCTTTAGATTATTGAGCTGAAGCTTGAATTAAATTAAAATCAACTTGAAGCCTGAATTAAAATGCAAATCAAATCGCAATCTAAATATCTGTCAAAAAATAAATAAATCGCAGTTAGATATTTTCCCCAAATCGCACAGCCCTACTCTGCAGACTCACCGAGAGTAGGGATCGAATGTTTGCTTTCGCTTTCCAAAGCTTGTATGCGTTTTTGCATCACCTTTTTACTTAAGCCTTCTTTCGTTTGGCTTCGCAACTGACTGCACGCGCACAGTCGCGAGAGCAAGAGAAACATTAAATAATGAATTTTTTTTATCTAAACGACTCCAAAATGACTGTTCTAAACTGGCTGCAAAATATTTAAGTAATTTACATGTTTTCATCTTGTAATTATGATAATTTTTAGAGATATTGTCTGTTTTTATTCCTTTTTCTGTCATTTAATTCTCATTTGCTGATTATTTTATTAATTTGATGATATTAATATATTACATGGGCTATTTTATATACATTTCTAAAATGCTTTAGCAATCAAGTTTGCTTTGAACTTGAAAGAGAAGCAGATTTTACCTGTCGGTGCGTGCACATGGCTCCCGAATAGCATAAAGGTAAAAGAAATTGTGGATGTCATTTTTTTACTTTAACCCATTAAAAAGAAAGTGTATATCAGTGTATAATAAATAAAATTATTTTTAAAAATAAAACTATGTATTGTTTGTCGCATATCATTAACTATTTATGGGATGTGGGTAAATGGTTTCAATTTAGCTACCACCGCAAGTATATTTCAAACCTGTGGGAAGCACTGAAGCCAAATAGGTTTTAAACAAGTGAAAGGTGAGTAAATAATGTTTCTTTTTTTTTTTTTGGGGGGGGGGGGGGGGGGGGGTGAACTATCCCTTTAAATTGAGAGATGGCAACAGTATTGTGTTGTCTAAAAATGAATATACCCATGTTTTGCTTCTTATTTATTTCTTTTTTTTACATCAAAAAATCATATTCATTTTAAATTGGGAAGAAAATGCCATCAGTAGTTTACAGAGTAAAACAAAAAAGTAATTTTCCTCAAACACATACCTATAAATTGTAAATCTAAAGAAACAGAACCATCATAGTCTCCTATTTTTTCCATATATATATATATATATATATATATTAAGGGTGTAACGATACGCGTATTCGTATGAACCGTTCGGTACGAGGCTTTCGGTTCGGTACGCATACGAACCGAACGATTCAGACAAATATAATGTTTTCAGCGCAACAATGCTCAACAGGCATCCATGATGTGACAGCAACATCTGCCTTCCCCGCCCACCTCCAGTCAGGCACACTGCACTCAGGGTCGGAGTAAGCTCAATTGGCGCTCAAAACCGAAAGTTTGCCGCTTTCAATCCGAAAAAGCCGGCGGAGCTGGTGTTGAGATGATGCGGGGTTTTGTCCCGACAAAAGCGAAGACCCGAGGGGCGCTGAGATGATGCAGGGTTTGTTCCGGACGAAAGCGAAAGGGTGGAAACGCGCCGCGGACTGACTGCACTTCAGCTAGCAAAATGGCTAGTAGCTAACATTAATGTAATCCTCCTATAACCAACAACGGGTCTGGCGTTTGGGAGCACTTTGCTTATTCCTGCTTTCAGATCCACTGAGATGGCAGGTGACGGTCAAATCAAGCAGATCTCGGTTGTATCCACATGTGCTGCCGTTAATCCGTGAGTCAGGTAATCAAAAAATAGGTCGCATGACATTTAAGTATACGTGGGTCACGCGTGGGTAAGATCAATTATTGGTGATGCAAACTTTAACTATTTACTCTAAAATATTAAAGTGTTTCAAGCAATCTTAACAGACTGGCACAAATATGCTTTCATTTAAAAAAAATCGCTCGTCACGGCTATATGCGGTGAACATCTCCGTTTTCACAGGTTTCTGAGTTTTCTCATCATCAATCACTTTCAGTCTGGGAACATGTTCAGTGCTGCGAATTTTGTTTTAAGCCTGTCCTGCAATATCGTGTATTGAGGAGGATATAGGCAAAGATATTGCAGAGAGCTGAGATCTACAGTATGACGACTTTAAAGACGATATTTAGCTTGTTTCGCATTAATGTAGATATATTACATGTTTTAATTACATTATTGAATAAAATGAATAGCATTATTATTTTTAATCATCATCATTAATAATAAATAAACTAAAAATAATTTGACAGCTTCAGCTGTTCACATCACCGGCACTTTCGGACTTCAGCACCACGTGTCTTTAGCATGAATTGAAATCGACTTTCCCTCCTAAAGGAAAAAATACAATAATTTTTAAAATTGCAATGCGATTAGTCATGTATTCGCAATTTCACATAAATCAGCATGCGAAAATTTAAATAGCCTATTTCCATTGCGCTCTTTCTCTCTGCAGCAGCAGTTCACGCGCTCTGGATAAGCGCACTACACAGCCACATCTTGTAGCAAATTAATTTGCAACTTTGTTGTATAACAAATAGGCTAAATAACAACATTTAATTAACAAACAAATGAAATAAAATTATTTGTAAAAATGAATCTACAGAAAAAAGAAAATGAAAAGAACTGAAACCAGCTCAAATGTTCTGTTCTGGAATAACAGGTGTTGCGATCAAATTAATTCGATGGAATAATTAACACAGACAGGCACATTTTTCAGAAAATAGCCTATTTTATTTTATTTAAAATATGTTAGGCCTATATTTATTATATATATATTTTTTAAATAGCCTATATTAAATTACCATTCATTTTGGCTTTAACGAATTATTGAACAGATTATTAATAACTTATCAAAAACATTTTACTGAGCTCAGTGTCGGCCGTCACCGGATAAAGTCCAATCTTTCTTTAATTTTTGGACTTTTGTTTGAAAGCTTAGTGGCATTGTAGAGGTCCAATTTACAGTTGTTTGATTTAAATTATAGCCTATATATGCGCCAATAAACAAGTCAAAGGAATGAGTGAATTAATAAAATGATTCTTAAATGTCGATATTGTTTTTACTCAAAAAAAAATAACAAATGTTTTATAAAAATAAAAGGAGCAATTTTCATAATTTATACGATTCAGTTAAATATAAGTTGGACATTTATGGGGCCATGTAACATGTTTTTGTGTTTGTTTTTTTGTTCTAGTGATCTTTAATATATACTGGGTTGCTACGCAAAATATTTTCTAAAATGTCAAGCAGGAATTTGTCGATTAGCTTTAATTATGAAGACAAAGAAATATTAAAAATAACAAAAATAAAATGATAAAAAAAAATACAAAGATAAAAAGAGCAGCATTTTGCTAAATATAATAGTCCTTTATATGCTTTAAATCCTGCTATGTGTTGTTTCATATTCGTTTTTATTTCACTTGATGCATTAGTTATTTAATGTTTGAAAGCTGAAAGAAATAACAGCCGTCCTTTAAATCATTATTTTACCATCAAAATGTAGTATATTTTATATTATTATCAACTTTTGATATAAAACCGCTGTGTAATTTAATTGATTGTTAAAAATGAAATAATTTTATGGCATAACAGTGTTTAGTAGTTGCTTTCGCTTTCGTTCTTCACGGAAGCTTTAACAGAAGCGTGTGCCGCATTCACCTCTGACGTGGCTACTCAGCCTGTAGCCTAGTTTAGGATTTTTTCGTTGTGACGATTAAGCAAGAATCATAATGCATTGCATATTCAGCTCATTCTTCAGTAGCCTCAACACAGGCTGGTAGCCTAGATTTAAACGGATCGTTTATAAGAATGAGCGATTAATAGATTAATTGATCGTTAATTTAAATGATCATTGATCACTGGATTTTGTAGAAACTGACATCCCTAGTTCAAAGTAAAAAAAAGAAAAGAAGAGAGATCATGCTTTTATGATGTTAGTTTTCATACAATAAAAAGATTTCAATCAGAGAAATCCTCTGGCTTTTTTCCTTTTTTTTTTTTTTTTTTTTTTTTGCTGTATCGAAAACATACCGAACCGTGACACCACTGTGTCGTATCGAACCGAACCGTGATTTTTGTGAACCGTTACACCCCTAATATATATATATATATATATATATATATATATATATATATATATATATATATATATATATATATATATATATATATATATATATATATATATATATAATGGATGTCTGATTTGAGTTTTAGCAAATACTTTTGTTTGAAAGTGCAAAAGTTTTTATTATTTTCAGCAGAGCATAGATGCAGCCAGTTCTACCAAGTAAAACCTTACTTTGCTACAGCTCACTGAAGTTTATTCACTGAAATAAATGTAAATGTAGCAGTAAATAAGCTGCTTTTATTACTGTACAAAGCTCTATTAATGATCTGCAGGAAACGGTACAGCTGAGTCACTTTGATGAATCACACATATTTTTTGTGTGTATGTGTGTTTGCTAAAAGCTCTAATGGTACAGGCTTTATGTTTGACAATATTCAAAAATGAATCAGCCAGTATGAAAAGATTTCACCCTATCCAATCCTATTCACACATACGCTGCCTATTATTTAATTAGAAACTGTTACCAGCATCCAAAATGTATTGGATTCAAATAAAAGCAATGTTTATTTAGGCCTAGGAAACAAAATAACAAAATATATATACTTCAGACAGCAATAGCACAAGGTGTAGCATACCAATGACCAATCGGGAATAATACAATTCACAATTTACTGGAGAGTCTGAGAGAGGTGAGTCTAGCTATACACAACATCTTTTTCATCTTTACTGTTGCAAAACATCGCACAACAATACATGCCTTCAGGGTCAAATAGATTGGCTACTTTCACATACACATCTAAAAAATGTCAGAAACTTTGAACTGCCTCATATGAAAACAGCATGCCAACCAAAACAACCACAGGAAACGTACAATTACCAGCTGCTAATGTTAGCAGCTTTTTTTTACAAAAAACATCTAAAACTAAACAAATATTGGACAAGATGTGCATTTGATTGGATGTGTAATTTAGATAAATCTAATTTTATCACATTTAAAAACTGCCAACCACAAGAGATACAACTGTAAATGCTCATTGCTAGTAATGCTAGCACACAGGAATACTGGACAATATTGTGATACAATTAGTTTAGGAACTATTTTGTACTACTACCCTTAAATGGTTAGTCAGGGAGGTAACAATTTGTAATTTTTCAGAAACACAAATCATCTACCAAGTTCATCAGTTCTGGTGTACGTCAAGGTTCTGTTTTGGGATCTGTTCTCTTCACAATTTAAATGCTGCCAATTGGACAAATGATTAAACCTTATATGGGCTTAACCAGCACTCACTTATTGGGATTTACATCTACCTAACTTTTAATAGTCACAGTTCTTGACCAGATCTTGTCAGAACTCTCGACTGCTTTGTTTAGATTTTGGTAACTATAACTTTGACTTTTTATTCAGTTCATGGTCTCATTTTACAACCCAGGCTCATTCTGATTACATACCGCTATATACATTTCTGGAGAGTGTCAAATACCTCCCAGGAGCTACGTATTTTTGCAGTTTTTGTTTTCGCGAATCCACCGATGTGTCTGCTTTTTCAGATCTCAAATTTTTTTTCTTGCTAGTGCCATTCGCGCCTGCTCTTCTCACGGAAATCCAACAGAGGCCGCTGTCAGCTAACTGTCGACTGACTGAATGACTGAGCGATTGACTAACCCACCCTCCTCCTTCCCTAAACCCAACCAATAGTGTTTTCAAAAGCACCAATTGACCCGCCCACCCACTTTCCTTGAACCCAACCGACAGTTTTCAAAAGCAATCCAGAAAAAGAAAAGCTCTTGCCTGACTTTTACCATGTTTTCAGATTTAACCACATTCTCACCCTGTTATTTACTTTTTTTTGTCTTCTGTTTTTGTCTTAACTGCTTTCTGGAACCATTCTTTGCCGGACTCGAACCCCGTGGTCGTGGTCAACTCCTCTCTGCGTCTCAAGATCGCCGACTTACATGGCGAGCTACTGGTCAAACTGGTAACAGCGGGAAAGCCGTCCATTCTGAGGTAAGTGGTCAGCTGGTAAGCACGACAAGGAACTTCGTCATACCGCCCCGTAACCTTTTTAAAAGACGAAATGCAGCCACACGTACTTCTGGCTACATAATTTGCGATCTCCAGAAACGTATATGGTTACATTTTCAGAATAAGCCAATGTTGAATCTATTCATAAACGCTGACATGTGCTAAAACAGCACCCTGACATTGGCTAAGAGGTTTTAACATGCATTTGCATACATATTACATTCAGATATATTTTCTCTGCTTACAAATACAGCAACAAATTTATTAGCTTATAAATAGTAGCATTACAAATATAAGAATGCATAATAAACAATAATTGTATAAAGTTTCTACAAATACAGCTGACTTCTCTCGATGTGGAGGAGCAGCAGCTCTACTCCGACCTCCTCCCGGGTGACAGAGCTCTTCACCCTATCTTTAAGGGTGTGCCCTGTCACCCTGCGAAGGAAACTAATTTCGGCCGCTTGTATCCGAGATCTTGTTCTTTCGGTCATGACCCAAAATTCATGACCATAGGTGAGAGTAGGAACGTAGATTGACTGGTAAATCGTGATCTTTGCCTTACGGCTCAGCTTCTTATTTACCACAACGGACCGATACATTGACCGCATTACTGCTCCCGCTGCACCGATCCGCCTGTCATTCTCACGTTCTATCCTCCCCTCACTCGTGAACAAAACCCCAAGATACTTGAACTCCTCCACCTGGGGTAAGGACTTTCCTCCAACCTGGAGTTGGCAAACCACCCTTTTCCGGTGGAGCATCATGACCTCGGACTTTGAGGCGTCACACTCGGCAGCAAACTGTTTTTTAAATGATGTTTAATTTTGTTTTTATTAATATTTTGAATTCGTTGAATTGGCTTGTTTTGATAACTATTTTTATTAGCTTTATTAAATGTTTATGCAATTTCATTTATTCTTTTTTACGTTTTTTTTTTTTGTACATTAATTGAAGCTAAATTAAAATGAAAAACATGTCCTCTGCGTCTAAAACAAAAACGTGTTTCTGTAAAATTTTGTTGTATAGTAGCTAAAGTTTTATTCAAGTCACAAATGCTTTTTAAAGGTTTTGCTTTTTATGGTTATGGTTTTTTAAATGCTTTTTTTTACTTACAGAGCTGACAAATATTAAAACTGCCATGCTAATGTAATGTGAATATGAAGCATCGCTCTTTAATATCTGTGTGTGTTTTTACACTCTTGACTGTTTCTGATATGATTAGTCCAGTGAAAGCAAACTCATTGCAGATCATTATTAGATTGTAATGTAGAGTAGTTTCTAATCGCATCAGTCACTGAGTGCTTTCTGAGGCCAATTATCCAGCTTAACTCACAGATTGAATGCAAACCATGTAGGAAGGACAACAGATGCAGCAGAGATCCTTCCTCTGGCCGGAGGATGAGAATTGACTCTAATCTCCCAGCTTTGTTTTCTGTCACTTACAGCCTTTAAGAGCTTTAGACAGAGAAGAACGTAAACTCTTTAAAAGTGTGTTAAAGTTAAGGCATGTTTCATTTTGCATTGGTGATCAAGAAGCTAATATATAATTAACACATATTTAAGCATGTTTTTTTTTTTTTTTTTTGAGATATCAGATATCAGCCTTTTATTTTGAGTCATTTTAGGCATGGGTAAAATTTATTATGTTTTTTTTACTATTATTGCAGTGCATACATTTTATTTTAAATATTTTTATTTATTTAAATTTATTTTACATATTTTAAACTTTAACATGTTTTAAACATGATATATTTAACAAAATTCATTCATTCATTCACTTTCCTTCGGCTTAGTCCCTTTATTCATCAGGGGTCACCACAGCGGAATGAACTGCCAACTTATCCAGCATATGTTTTACATAGTGGATGCCTTTCCAGCTGCAACCCAGTACTGGGAAACATCTATACACTCTCATTCACACACATACACTACGGCCAATTTAGTTCAATTCAATTCACTTATACTACATGTCTTTGGACTGTGGGGGAAACCAGAGCACTCGGAGGAAACCCACGCCAACACGGGGAGAACATGCAAACTCCACACAGAAATGCCAACTGACCCAGCCAGAACTCTAACCAGCAACCTTCTTGCTCTGAGCAGGGTCGGATTAACCAATGGGCATTATGGGCACAGGCCCAGGGGCCAGTGCACACTTGGGGCCCCTGCGAGGGGGGAACAAAATGCCAATTTTGGGGTGTCTATTTAGGCTAAGTGGAAATAGCGCACCTCAATGGAATAAGCTAGTTGAGTGATTCACGCCCATCACCGTATGATTGACTGAGATAACAAAAGTAAAGGACGCAATAGATAGCAGCGTGAGTAGCGTAGCTCGTAAAGCGCATAGCAACATGTTTTGACGTGATCGATCATGAACCCAGTTCGAATCCAGCGTCTGGTGACCACGTTCTTTTTTTTTCCCCCACTACATATCAGATTTGGCCTACTTTTCATCACGAGGAAGACAAGTAGGAATCATTAATCAGTGTGTGTATTATGGAGGACTCAGATTCATAGAACTGGATTGGAGAAGTGTTATATCCAATAGTATATGTTCAGTGAACTTGAACAAGTATATTAAAATCCATTAATTTTCACTAGTTGTATTAGTAATTATTTTTCCAAAGTGTGCTTTAAATGCTTTAAAATAAGTTAAATCTTTGTAGATTAGAAACACTGTATATCATTTATTTAAAAAATGAGGGCAATATATTATAGATTAAATTTATTTTAAAAATATTATATTAATCTTATTTTTTAAATTACCTATAGGGGTGCGGCCAGCTAGGGGGCCTACAAGACATTGTGCCCAGGGGCCTCTGAATTATTAATCCGGGCCTGGCTGTGAGGCAACCCCTGCGACCCCTGATGAATAAAGGGACTAAGCCAAAAGAAAATGAATGAATTAACGAATGTTTTCAAAAACAGCATTAGGTAACACTTTATTTTGATGGTCCATTTGAGTATTAGTAGACTGTCTGCTTAATATCTGTTGACACTGACATTTAACAGTCCTTCAACAGACATTTAATTGACTATAAGAAACTTTGCAAGTACATGTCAACTTACACTAACCCTAACCCCAACCCCAACCCTAACCCCAACCTAACAGTCTACTTATAATCTAATGATAATTAGTTGCAATGTAACTTAAATTCAACAAACGGACCATCAAAATAAAGTGTGACCCAGCATTATATTGCTAAGCCAAAGTGACAGTTTAGGTGGCATTGGTGATTTTATTTATAGAATTTTCTAATGTAATAAAAAGTGAGAACGAAAATTTCAAATGGATATGAAATTTGTATTGAAAATTTACATATAATTAAGAAAATATAGTATTACATTTAGTCATATTTGGTACCAAATAATTTTAATGAGAAAATAAAATATGAATATAAACACCAATGAAATGTAATGATTTTAAAGAGCATTAAATTGAATAAAATAAAAATGATTAAAATGTCATGAAATATATGTTAATGTATATTTTAATCATATTTAATAATTTTAATAATAATTTAAATATTTAATAATTTTAATAATAATTGTAATAATGTTATGTATATTTTCAATAATATTTAATAATTTGTAATAATATTTTTGCTAATTTTTAAATGTATTTTAATGAGAAAATAAAATATGAATATAAACACAAATGAAAAATAATGACTTTAAAAAAGCATTAAATTGAATAAAATAAAAATTAATAAAAGTTAAAAACTGAGGCGAAAATGTCCTGAAATATATTTTCAATGTATATTTTAAATATTTTTAAATCATATTTAATAATTTTAATAATATTATAATAATTGCAATGTATATTTTAATATTTCTAAATCATATTTAATAATGTTAATATTATTTTATTAATGTTAATGTATTTTTATATACATTATAAATTTAATTTAATAATTAGTTTATAATATTTTAATAATTTTAATGTACAGTTGAAGTCAGAATTATTAGCCCCCCTTTGATTACTTTTTCTTTATTAAATATTTCCCAAATGATGTTTAACTGAGCAAGAAAATTTTCACAGTATGTCTGATAATATTTTTTCTTCTGGAGAAAGTATTTTTTGTTTTATTTTGGCTAGAATAAAAGCAGTTTTTATTTTTTTTTAAACATTTTAAGGACAAAATTATTAGCCCCTTTAAGCTATATTTTTTTTCGATAGTCTACAGAACAAACCATCATTATACAATAACTTGACTAATTACCCTAACATGCCTAGTTAACCTAATTAACCTAGTTAAGCCTCTAAACGTCACTTTAAGCTGTACAGAAGTGTCTTAAAAAATATCTAATCAAATATTATTTACCGTCACCATGGCAAAGATAAAAATAAATCAGTTTTTAGAAATTATATTAAAACTATTATGTTTAGAAACTGTTATTAAAACTATTATGTTTAGAAATGTGTTGAAAAAATCTTCTCTCCGTTAAACAGAAATTGGGGAAAAAAATAAACAGGGGGGCTAATAATTCAGGGGGGCTAATAATTCTGACTTCAACTGTATATTTAATATTTTTTCATAATATTTTTTATAATTTTTTAAATAAGTTTTAATGAGAAAATAAAATATGAATATAAGCACAAATTAAATGTAATGATTTTAAAAAAGCACTATTGAGTAAAATAAAAATTATTAAAAGTTAAAAACTGAGGCGAAAATGTCTTGAAATATTTTTTTATGACAAGTGAATTATAAAAATAAATAAATAAATAAATTGTGGGCCAGATTTGTTTCAAAATGTTCACAACAAAGCCTACTTTACGTCGAATAACAAAAAGTAAAATTGTTTTGTTTTTGTTTTGTCTAATGTTTATTGCTACATTCTGACAGACATGCCTCCAAATGACTGAGACATAAAAAACTAATTCCCTTCCAATTATTTTCAAAGTTCAAGTCTCATATTGTTTTAATGAACCCTTCAGGTGTTAATGAGCAAGATTCTTATACATGCGGCTGTTTTAGCTGACACAGCCACTTTTCTTTAAAGATCCCCTGTGAAAAGATGATTTTCTCCACTGTTTTCATCCTGCTTTGTAACTGAAACCCCAGGCTTTGATCCGTGAAGCTCTGAAGAACTGAACGTACAGGAGAAACTGAAGCTCAGCAGGTCATTCAGGACACAGAAGACAATGAGCTCTGCATATATTCGCACTATTCACCGCAGGCCTCAAATCCCTGCGTTCAAGACTAGTTTACATACAGTTAAAGTCAAAATTATTAGCCCTCCTCTGAATTTTGTTTCTTTTTCAAATATTTCCCAAATGACGTTTAACAGAGCAAGGATTTTTCACAGTATTTCCTATAATATTTGTTCATCTGGAGGAAGACTTATTTAAGTAAGCAAGTAAGTAAAGGTCCATTTATATAACACCTTTCACAGACATTAAGTCACAAAGTGCTTTACAAAAAAAGAAAACCGGAAAACAGGTCAAAGAGATCACAAAGAGAGCGGCCACAGGAGTCACCATGTAAAAGATCTTGAGCTCTATATGTAATTACCAGAATCTTACTTTAGAAATTTGCTCTAAAACTAAAAGGAAGCCAATGAAGAGGCTTGAGCACAGGAGTATTGTGCGACCTCCTAGTAGTGGGTAAAAGCCTCGCAGCTGCATTACAACTTGCAAACGCTCCAAAGAAGAATGATTCAGACAAGTGAACAGAACATTACAATAGTCCCACCATGAAGAGATAAAGGCCATGATGGCAGTACATAATACTCTTGTTTTACTGTACTGTGACATTACGATGCGTTTTCCCTTCCCTTGCCTTGTCTAGCCGTGTTTTGACCCTTGCTTTGTTTCTTGGTTCATGTACAGTGCATCCGGAAAGTATACATAGCGCTTCACTTTTTCCACATTTTATTATGTTACAGCCTTATTCCAAAATGGATTAAATTCATTTATTTCCTCAAAATTCTACACACAATACCCCATAATGACAATGTGAAAAATGTTTTTTGAAATTGTTGCAAATTTATTAAAAATAAAAAAACCGTTGGCACAATAGCCCAGTGGTTAGCGCGCCAACATATGGTGCAGTAGCACGTCAGGGCGTCCCGAGTTTGAATCCCGGCTCGAGGACATTTCCCTACCCCCCTCTCTCTCTCCAACTTCGCTTTTCTAAATACTGTCCTACCTAAAAAAGCCAAAAATAAATCTTAAAAAATAAATAAATAAATAAATAAATAAACCTGAAACATCACATGTTTACAAGTATTCACAGCCTTTGCCGTGAAGCTCTATATTGAGCTCAGGTACATTCTGTTTCCACTGATCATCCTTGAGATGTTTCAGCAGCTTAATTGGAGTTCACCTGTGGTAAATTCAGTCAATTAGACATGATTTGAAAAGGCATAAACCTGTCTATAAAAGGTCCCAGGGTTGACAGTGCATGTCAAAGCACAAACCAAGCATGAAGACAACGATATTGTCTGTAGACCTCCGAGACAGGATTGTCTTGAGGCACAGAGCTGGAGAAGGTTACAGACAAATTTCTGCTGCTCTGAAAGTTCCAATGAGCACAGTGGCCTCCATCATCCGTAAGTGGAAGATGCTTGGAACCACCAGGACTATTTCTAGAGCTGGCCGGCCATCTAAGCTGAGTGATCAGAGGAGAAGGGCCTTAGTCAGGGAGGTGATCAATAACCCGATGGTCACTGTCTGAGCTCCAGCGTTCTTCTGTGGAGAGAGGAGAACCTTACAGAAGGACAACCATCTGTGCAGTAATCCACCAATCAGGCCTGTATGGTTGAGTGGCCAGACGGACGCCACTCCCCGCCTGGAATTTGCCAAAAGGCATCTGAAGGACTCCCAGACCACAAGAAACAAAATTCTCTGGTCTGATGAGACCAAAATTGAACTCTTTGGCGTGAATGCCAAGCATTACGTTTGGAGAAAATCAGGCACCGCTGATCACCAGGCTAATACCATCCCTACAGTGAAGCACGGTGGTGGCAGCATCATGCTGTGGGGATGTTTTTCAGCAGCAGGAACTGGAAGACTAGGCAGGATAGAGGGAAAGATGAATGCAGCAATGTACAGAGACATCCTGAATGAAAACCTGCTTCAGAGTGCTCTTGACCTCAGACTGGGGCGACGGTTCATCTTCCAGCAGGACAACGACCCAAAGCACACCGCCAACATATCAATGGAGTGGCTTCACAACAACTCGGTGAATGTCCTTGAGTGGCCCAGCCAGAGCCCAGACCTAAATCCTATTGAACATTTCTGGAGACATCTGAAAATGGCTGTACACCGTCGTTTCCCATCCAACCTGGGCTTGAGAGGTACTGCAAAGAGGAATGGGCAAAAATTCCCAAAGACAGGTGTGCCAAGCTTGTGGCATTATATTTAAAAAGACTTGAGGCTGTAATTGCTGCCAAAGGTGCATCAACAAAGTATTGAGCAAAGGCTGTGAATACTTATGTAAATGTGATGTTTCAGGTTTTTTATTTTTAATAAATTTGGGGCATTGTGTGTAGAATTTTGAGGAAATAAATGAATTTAATCCATTTTGGAATAAGGCTGTAACATAAAAAAATGTGGAAAAAGTGAAGCACTATGAATACTTTTCGGATGCACTGTAGTTTGCTACCTGTACCGACTGCTCACCTGTTTATTGACCTCGACTTTCGATCATCTGTATGTACCTGTTTGCACCTGTTTTGACCGTTGCCTGCCTGATCAATCTGTCTAATAAACTGCACGTGGATCCTCAACTCTGTTGTCCAGTGTCCTCACATGACATAAAATTTGCCAGAAGTGATCATGGCTAAAGCAAAAAACAAAGTTACACAATATAATTTTCTTTTTAAAAAATTATAATAATAATAATAATTAATTAATTAATTAAAATAAATATAATTAGATATTTTAAAATAATAAAAAAATGAATAATATGAACCAAAAACAATACAATTATTATATAAATATAACAAAAAATATATTATATTAACATTTTCTTTTTTTTGATAAATGAATGATACAATGAAATTTAAGAAAGGAATATTATTAAAACTAAATATAATTTATAATGCAATGACTAAAGATTACCGAAGTCAATTGAATAAAAAACATATTAAAATAAATTAAATAAAACTGAAATAAAATAAAAATTCAGATTTTACATTTTACAAAATGGCTACAAATAAAATAAAATGTAAATATATTTCCAAATGTTCACTCATCATAAAACACAACTAAGTCCTTTCTGCCATCCCAACCCTTCCATCTGATTTACAATAATAATATGAACCAACTATAGAGTTGTACAAAAGGCCATTATCTGCTGTGGAGTGTGTAAAATGACCCTCATACAAGAGTCCTCTGCCCACAATAGACCTCCTCTCCACACGCCAACAACCGACCTCTGACCTACAGAGGCACGCTAAGCATTACAAACATGACAGAACACACGCCACACCAGAATGATGACGAGGACAACCACACATAACACTTAACAGCTTACATTATACTCCAAAATTATGCATATCCATTTTAGGCATGATGTGCTCTTGCATCGTGCATGCAAAAGAGTCCATTGATTCTAAAAAGAGGAATCGGAATAGAAATTAATTCCAAATATTTTTAATTAAAGGTATAACTCACTCAAAAAGGACAATTGTTTCACTATTTAATCCAGTGGTTCCAAACTTTATTTTGAAGAATGTTAAAAAGAAGATATTTTTGAAGAATGTTATAAACCGTATGGAAGTCAAGGTTTACAAGTTTTGAGTTTCTTCAAAATGTCTTCCTTTGTGTTCAACAGCCATTAAAGTTTGGAAAGTCAGAAGAAAGTCAGACACCATTTTCTCTTTGTTTTCTAAACTGTACCTTTAATTGTCCGGCATTTACTTCCATTGTTTGAGGGTAAATAATGAAATAATTCAACAATATGGCTGCATGAATCAGCAAACCTGTGATTCTCATGAACATCTTGTCAGGGAAACATAGCTCTGTGATCAATAGTACCTCTCCTCCGAAGGCCAGAGGACGCTCTTGTGCATCAGCAACTGCAGATATGCCACAAAGAAGAGACATGGGCTGTTTCTCTATTCCAAAAAAAAACAGAGAACGGACCCAGGTAATCAAGTAATTAGAAAGTAATCACCTCAGCTAATTAGATGCTGCATTCTTCCTAATGGTCACATGACCTTTACGGACTTTAATGGAAAACTATTTAAACATTAAAGCATTCAAACAGCGATTTATTGTTTTTTTGGGGGGTGAGAAGAATAGTAACCTAGCAGGCACTCTGATGCCAAACTGACATCAAATACATGTAAAAAATGCTAATTGATTTGATGTCAAAACTTGCCGTCTATTTCAAATTCACACAGTGATGTCCTTTTGACCTCCAGAATAACGACACACAAAAATTATTATAATATAAGAAAGGTTATATTCATCTGAAAGCTTCAGTTCCAAAAAAATAATTTACACTGGATTTTATATACCAACAATGCATGTAACCTACCCTGATGTAAAATACGACATCAAAAACATGTCAAACAAAATGCTAATCGATTTGATGTCAAAACCTTGATGTCTATTTGACACACATTGATGCCCTTTTGACCTCAGAATACCAACACAAAAAAATATTATAAGAAAGGATTTATTCATCTGAAAGCTTCAGCTCCAAAAAAACTAATTTACACCAGATTTTGTATCTCTTAAACTACCCTGATGTAGAAAACTACGTTAGAAAAAATGTATAAAAAATAATAAGAATAAAAATCGATTTGATGTCAAAACCTTGACGTCTATTTGACATATACATGGTGATGTCCTTTTGACCACCAAAATAACACACAAAAAGTATTATACCAAAAGAAAGCTTCGACTTCAAAAAACTAATTTACACTGGATTTTGTATCCCTACAATGCATGTAAACTACCCTGATGTAAAAAAGACATCAAAACATTGTTGCGTTGGCAGGTGTGTGTGTGTGTGTGTGTGTGTGTGTGTGTGTGTGTGTGTGTGTGTGTGTGTGTCTCTCTCTCTCTCTCTCTCCCTCTCTCTCTCTCTCTCTCTCTCTCTCTCTTACATCAGCAGGCCCTTCCCCAGTTACGCAGACGACGTGCCCTGGGATTGGCTGGAGTCACCCAGGGCATCCTTTAAAAAGGGAAAACGGCCGTGGGGTGGGAGAGCGATTTTTGGTTGGCGTATTGTTGTTTGAGATTGGTGTGCTATAAAGTTATTTTGTCGCTAAGTGTTATTGTTAATTGTGTTTCCCGTGTTGTGTAAGTTTTGACTCCTTTGTTGTATATCCATCCGTGTTTCCCCCTCCTATTATTTCCTTTTTGGTTTGTTTGTTGACACTGTAAATATTAAATATTGTACACGGTAAGAGGCAGTAGGGGTTGGACACCGCACTTTTCTTTCTGTAAATATTTTCTCCTGTTTTTATATCTAGTTAGGGAGGTAGGGGTAGTTTTTGTATTTTTATTTCTGTTATTTTGTGGAGTTTAGTTAGTGTGTACTTTTTGTTTATTATTTTTCTGTGGGTCCACTCCAAGGTAGTTGGCTTTACGTTTTTTGGGTGATATAAAAAAAAAGAAAAAGACAAAAAAAAAAAAAAAGCCAAATAAAGAGACCCGACACCAAAGGGTCATTAAAGTGAATTTTATTTGTCTGGTGATCTTTTATGTTGCAGCCTTGTCCCTAGACCAGGGTCGTAACAACATGTAAAAATAAATGCTAATCGATTTGATGTCAAAAACCTTGACATCTATTTGACATCCACACAGTGATGTCCTTTAGACCTCCAGAATAACAACACAAAAAGTATTATAATAAGAAAGGCTATATTTATCTGAAAGCTTCAATTCCAAAAAAACTTATTTACACTGGATTTTATATCCCTGCAATGTATTTAAACTACCCTGATGTAAAATACGACATCAAATTGATTAGCATTTTGTTTTACATGTTTTTGATGTCAAAACCTTGACGTCTATTTGACATCCATGCAGTGATGTTCTTTTGACCTCCAGAAAAACGACACAAAATGTATTATAATAAGAAAGGTTTTATTCATCTGAAAGCTTTAATTCCAAAACACATTGGATTTTGTATCCCTTCAATGCATGTAAACTACCATGATATAAAAACAACATCAAATTGACATCTAAAATTGGTGTTAAAAAAAAACCTGTCATAAATTGATTTCAGGACAGTCCTCGTTGTTTTTTGTCGCCAGTGTTAGATGCCAATTTGATGTTGTCTTGACATCAAATTATTGTTTTTGTATGTCACTTTGACATCAAGGTGCCCACTGAACCTCATCTAGGGTGACAAATAATCTAGAAACAGCCCTGCTAATGTGAATTCACACAAAGTCAAAAAGTGTTGGGTTGTGCCCCGCTCGGCCCCGTTCCAGGAATACGATGCCACGAATCTTTGGTCTACATTAGGGGCAGATGTTCATGAACCGGAATGAGAGACAGCAATTAAGCTAATGAGGCAGGTAACTAATGGAGCCATCGCTTTGAATAAAGATGTTAATTAATAGCCACGTTAATGATGGTGCTTCATCACCTCTCCTGCCTCAGTTGCATTCTGGGACGTCTTAATTACACTCCACGACTACAAACTGATTATTTCTGAGATTGATTCTGACTGTAATTCTGGTCTTGGATGTTTTTTTGCTCCATTATATATATATATATATATATATATATATATATATATATATATATATATATATATATATATATATATATATATATATATATATATATATATATATATATATATTTGGTTTCAAAGCATTGGTAATGGCTGCATGTTTCCGTTTGCTGCCTGACAGTTTGGGGAATTTATGTGAAAATAGCACAAATAAACTCTGTGTGTCCTACTTACTAGTTTTCCCATTTTTTGTAACAAACTCACCTGCTTTATTCATTCATTCATTCATTCATTTTCTTTTCAGCTTAGTCTGTTTATTAATCTGGGGTCGCCACAACAGAATGAACCGCCAACTTATCCAGCATATGTTTTACACAACGGATGCCCTTCCAGCTGCAAATAATCACTGGGAAACATCCATACACACTCATTCACACACATGCAACCTCCACACAGAAATGCCAACTGACCCAGCCGAGGAGAGTACATGGGACAGCTGGGATTATTGCACTTGCCTTTTGTTGGTCACCTTTATTTGAAGAAAAGAAAGAAGCAGGACCAAAATACACCATTTGTGTTTTCTTTATACGGGCTGTGTCATGAAAAAACAGCTTTTTAAAATAAGACAATGTAGATGCATTGCAACTATCAGAACTTTTTCCCAGTAAGTGGAAAGTCAAGTAAAATAATTCACTTGGCACAATCTGTCCTTCACTACATTTTTTGTGCTTTATTTGTTAATTTTGTAATTAATTCTAAAGAAATTTTTAATAAATTTGTGACATATTTTTTCATTTTTATTTGTTGGAATAAAGTTTATATTATATTATATTATATTATATTATATTATATTATATTATATTATATTATATTATATTATATTATATTATATTATATTAAACCATTTGAGGGGGATAAAATCATACTTTAAAATTTTTTTTTCATTATAAAGACATTTTTGATACATTTGTGAAATGTATTTCTATTTTATTTGTTGTAATAAATTTTATTATAATATATAATATGGGGCGATGCAGTGGCGCAGTAGGTAGTACTGTCGTCTCACAGCAAGAACGTCGCTGGGTCAGTTGGCGTTTCTGTGTGGAGTTTGCATGTTCTCCCTGCATTCGCGTGGGTTTCCTCCGGGTGCTCCGGTTTCCCCCACAGTCCAAAGACATGCAGTAAAGGTGAATTGGGTAAGCTAAATTGTCCGTAGTGTATGTGTGTGAATGAGTGAGTGGATGTTCCCAGAGATGGGTTGCGGCTGGAAGGGCATCTGCTGCGTAAAATCGTGCTGGATAAGTTGGCGGTTCATTCCGCTGTGGTGACCCCAGATTAATAAAGGGACTAAGCCGACAAGAAAATGATAGAATGTAATATAATGTAATATATAATGTAATATATGTAATATAATATGCTCGAACCAGCGGCTAGGGTTGGGTCGATAGATGATGACATCGTCCATCGCCAATGGCCGATAGACATCACGATGCTGAGCCGGCATTGTGATCCTCCGCCCCACCCCCGTCGCAGCAGCAACCCACACTTAGGCCCAGTTTACACTAATATGTCTTAGTTTTAAAATGCCATTTTAGAACGAAAACAATCCACATCCACACTGGCGTTTCATCTAGCATTTCTGAAAAAAAGCATTTCTTCTTCCATAATATACCGCTGAAAACGCACATCACGTGACACACACACACTCTGGCATGCACTGCAGCATATGCGTACGTCTAAGCTCCAGGCAGTCAGTGGGTGCTTTGAGCACAAAACCCCAGAGAGCAGTGCACGTCGCACAGTTTGTCAAGGATGTACCGCTGGATTGCGTCTCACTATAGTTGTTAAACGTGATATTTAATTAATCTTGTCTCTATCTAACCACTCTTCGGTCATTTGAATCTATCAGGTAACGTGTCACAGCGTCAGTACACTGCTTTAATCTTTCGCTTTCATGCCTGGACTTAGTAATTTTAGCAAAAACCTCAGATACTGTTGGTTGGTTCCTGTTGGTTGTGCACCTTTTTTACCAACCAAGTTTGTCAACACCATTATAATGACACAGATCACTCTCCCTATTCATGCCAGAGTCCCGCGGAAAAAGTGATTGACAGGTGGTAATTTGTGTGTAACTTATCTTTATTTATTTATGATTTGGTTATGGATAAAACAAAGACCATGCGGGTCAGGTAGTTGAACCGGTAGGCTACAAATAATTAATTCATTATGAATTAATTAATTATTCCTAAATAATTCATTCACCGCCACTTACAACAACGATGCCATCGTCCATCGCAATGTTTCACATTAGACATTGTACGATGCCAAATTGATCAACATCGTCCAACCCTACCAGTGATGTTTTTGCTTGTGAGGTGATTGTGCTACCAACTGTGCCACGTGACGCCCTATCATATATTATATCATATTATATTATATTATATTAAACCATTTGAGGGGGAAAAAATCATAATTTTAAAATATTTATTTTCAATCATAAAGGCATTTTTGATACATTTGTGAAATGTATTACTATTTTATTTGTTGTAATAAAGTTAATTATATTATATTATATTATATTATATTATATTATATTATATTATATTATATTATATTATATTATATTATATTATATTATATCCCTCGGACTGCTGGGAATCGAAGGAATGGCCAGGAAACGGCTGGTAGGAAAGGTCACGGAAGTGGCTGAAGTAACATCATGCTGGATTTGGCTACAAAGGGAGAAACGACAAACTGTATCATAGAGTTGGGTGGTGGTCAGCAGGAGTAGATCCAGGACGCTGGATCTGCTGTCGAGCCCTCCCGAGGTGTCATGGGCTTAAATCGGTGAAACACCAAGGAAGGGGGGTGCCCATCTGATGACCGGCTGTAACCATCAACCCTTATATAGAGTATGTCCCTAACTGGTGCTGAAGGATGAGAGGAGGGGGAAGTATGCCATTGGCCCACAGTTGGTGCAGGGCAGAGTACCTGTAAAGCTGGGCCAGTTGCGATGGTCCCATCGTATTTTGCATATTATATTATATTATATAAACCATTTGAGGAAAAAATATCATAATTTTAAAGTAAAAAATATTGTCATTTAGGTTTTTTTAAATAAATGGCCAGAATAACAACTTTATTGTGATGGAAAATGATGGTTATTATGCTACAATATTGATTTTGTAGAGGAATAATTTGGAAATGTGTTGTCTTCAAAATAAATATAAACATCTGAAATTGTTTATTTTTGCAAAAAACTGCTCTTGACACCAATTTTATTTAAAATTTTGAAGAAATGTCATCAGCAGTTCGCAGAATAAGATAAAAATGGCATTGTGCTCATAATAACACATAACTATAAATTGTAATTGAGAGAAACTAAGAGGTCTGTATGCAGTTTATACTTAAAAAGAGTGAAAAACTGTCACATACAACTAAATTATCTCGTTTTAATGTAAGAAACGTATAAATATTGGTTTTGAGGATAAAATAATATTCTACACTTGTCACACATAATAGGTGGACACAAACTCTTCCAAATATGCATCTGTGTTCGCTTCACTGAGAGGTCTAACATTGTCTTGCATGGAAGGCTTTACAATATTCCACATCTTAAAGCGCATAAGGGATCACATTCATAAAACAGTAGAACAACAGATGCATTGTGTATTGGCGGTAGTTCTTTCCGATTGCAGTCCAGCTCAATTTTTCTGAAAGTCGAGCCTTTTGTGTGTAGGCTGGAGAGATGGACACAGATTCAAATTTTTGTTTAAATTAGGAATACATTTTTGGCCAATGAAATTCATAAGCTGTGATGCTAATTAATATGTAGAATGGTGTTTTGAAAAATAAGTTTAAGTTCTGTAATGGCATGTTTCTGTTTAGATGGCTGGATATTATACATATTCCGATTTATTGAAGGGCTTTTTCAGTTGAATGTTTAATTCTATCAATAGGCTGGACTGAAGTGAAACTGGTTCTTGTGTAACACACCACACGACAAAACACCAGTGCTTAATTTTGGTCAAATGCAGAAGTGCAACAAGAATGTTTTCACCCTGCTTCTTCTTAAAGTAAAAATAACTTTCTTAGGTAACACTTTTTGTTTACTTTTCCATATATTAAGCAAATGTAATACTAACTGTAATACCATCATTTATGAATAAAAGTTAAAATAAATGTTTTGATGGATGGATGGATGGATGGATGGATGGATTAATCAAATGACACGATAAAATGGCAGATGGACGGAGGGATGAATGGATGGACGGATGGATGGATAAATGGATGGACACATGGATGAATGAATTAAGCAAATGACAGGATAAAATAGCAGATGGATTAATGGATGAATGGATAAAACAAATTACAGAATAACATGATGGATGGATGGATGGATGGATGGATGGATGGATGGATGGATGGATGGACGCACGGATGGATGGATGGACAGACAGACAGATGGATAGAAAACACAAATGACAGGATAAAATGGCAAATGGATGGATGGATGACTGGATAAAACAAATTACAGAATTAAATGACAGATGGATGGATGGATGGATGGATGGATGGACAGATGCACGGATGGATGGATGGATGGATGGATGGATGGATGGATGGATGGATGGATGGATGGATGGATGGATGGATGGATGGATGGACAGATGGATAGATCAATAAAACAAATGACAGGATAAAATGGCAGATGAGTGAATGGATAAAACAAATTACAGAATAAAATGACAGATGAATGGATGGATGGACAGATGGATAGATAGATAAAACAAATGACAGGATGAAATGACAAATGGATGGATAGATGGATGGATGGATGGATGGATGGATGGATGGATGGATGGATGGATGGATGGATGGATGGATGGAAGGATAAATGGATGGACATATGGACAAATGGATGGATGGACAGATGGATAGATAGATAAAACAAATGACAAGATAAAATGACGAACGAACGAACGAACAGACGGACGGACGGATGGATAAAACAAATGACAGGATAAAATGACAGATGGATGGATGGATGGATGGATGGATGGATGGATGGATGGATGGATGGATGGATGGAAGGAGGGACAGACGGACGGATGGATGGATGGACAGATGGATAAAACAAATAACAGGATAAAATAGCAAATGGATGGATGGATAGAACAAAGACAGAATAAAATGACGGATGGATGGATTAAACAACAAATAGATGGATAAACCAAAGCACTGATTAATTTAAGATTAAGATTCAGATTAATGGATGATTGATCTTACATGTTCTGAAAGTTGCTCTATTTTGTTTTTGGGTGGATGAATGGAATAAACAAAGTGTGGATGGATGGATGGATGGATGGATGGATGGATGGATGGATGGATGGATGGATGGACGGATGGATGGATGGATGGATAAAATTATGGATTGATCAATAAAACAATGGATGAGTGGATGGATGATAGATGGGAGTAAACAATGTGTGGATAGATGGATGGATGGATAAAATGATGGATGGATCAAAAAACAAGGGGTAAGTGAATGGATGATGGATGGAGTAAACAATGTATGGATGGATGGATTGATGGATGGATGATGAATGGATGAATAAAATGATAGATGGATCAATAAAATAATGAGTGAGGATGGATGATGGATGGAGTAAAGAATGTGTGGGTAACTGACTGACTGACTGACTGACTGACTGAATGAATGAATGAATGAATGAATGAATGAATGAATGAATGAATGAATGAATGAATGAATGAACAAAATAACAAATAGATGCATAAAACAAAGATCTGCTGAATATAAATATTGATGGATGATTAATCTATCATGTCATGTCGTTGCTCATCCTGTTTTGTTAAACATTGAACCATTGTCTGTTTCTCATCAGGCTGCAGAATATACATTGCAGATATTCTACTCTCTCTCTCTTTCTCTCTCAGAACAGTCAAAACATGATCCGACTCTTCTGTCTCTGTGGTGTCAGTGGTTTTCTCTGCAGCTCTGTTGCTATAGAGACCCCTCAGACCAGCAGCACACGCAACTATTTTTGACTAGTCCTGTGCATATGGAACGGTTTATGACAATGATTAAACAATATGCAAAGAAAAAACTAAATCCGCTCTTTCATGGCTCGTCTGGTTATCGTGTCAACAACAGCCTGTCATAACAGTCACTGACTCATGTCTGCCTTTCCACTCGCTCATTAATACTCTCAAGTGCCTCTGGGGAAAAAAAAAGCAGATCAGAAGGCATAGGAGTCCATCCTGAGTTTTAATGTTGCAGGTCATCAAAAGTCTTATGATTTGGTCTGTTTTTAGGCACATGGGTTTGATTTAGATTGTGCTGATTCACACTGAAGCACCTGCTTTGTCATAGCAAAATAAGCCAGAGCTCATCTGACATACTTAACTGAGTGGTTTCTTAGTCATACACGTCTATGAAAAGATGTAAATAGTCACACACACTTCATGTTCAAAGAGCACCAGTTTGGACACAGTGAGTGATTAACCCACAGAAACTCCATGAATCACAATCAATCATTAATTCAACCTGTTTGGCAGGAATATTTGCCCACATTCACCACTATCTGAATTCACAGAAATGAAACATCCACTAAACACATTGCATATAGTTTGTTGTTTACCGGGTTAGACCCCATTTTGCCTTCAGAACTGCTTTAATCCTTCGTGGCATAGATTCAACAAGGTACTGGAAATATTCCTCAGAGATTGTGGTGCATATTGACATGATAACATCACGCAGTTGCTGCAGATTTGTCGGCTGCACATCTATGATGGGAATCTCCCCTTCCACTGCATCCCAAAGGTGCTCTATTTGACTGAGTTCTGGTGACTGTGGAGGACGTTTGAGTACAGTGAACTCATTGTCATGTTCAAGAAACCAGTCTGAGACGCCCCACACCTTTACACCACCACCAGCAGCCAGAACCGTTGATACAAGGCAGGATGGATCCATGCTTTCATGTTGCTGATGCCAATTCCTGACCCGAATGTCGCAGCAGAAATCATCAGACCAGGCAACATTTTTCCAAACTTCTACTGTCCAATTTTGGTGAGCCTGTGAAAATTGTAGCCCCAGTTTAGCTGACAGTGATGGCACCCGGTGTGGTCTTCTGCTGCTGTAGCCCATACGCCTCAAGGTTCGAAATGTTGTTCAGAGATGCTCTTCTGCATACCTCGGTTGTAACAAGTGGTTATTTTAGTTACTGTTGCTTTTCTATCAGCTGAAACCAGTCTGGCCATTCTCCTCTGACCTCTGGCATCAACAAGGCATTTGTGCACACAGAACTGCTCCTCACTGGATATTTTATCTTTTTCAGACTATTCTCTGGTTGTGCGTAAAAATCACAGTAGGTCAGCAGTTTTTTAAATACTCAGACCAGCCCGTCTGGCACCATTCTCAACTTTCTTCCCCTTTCTGATTCTCGGTTTGAACTGCAGCAGATCCTCTTGACCATCTCTACATGCTTAAATGCGTTGAGTTGCTGCCATGTGATTGGCTGATTAGAAATTTGCCGTAACAAGCAGTTGGACAGGTGTACCTAATAAAGAGGCCAGTAAGTATATATCATATACAGTATATAGCACAGAGTACAGATCTACTTTCTAATAGATTTCTATACAATAAAATATGTGTGTACATTAGTCAGTACTAGGGATGTGTGATTAATCGAAATCGAATCACAATCATGATTTGAATGTTGCGATTAGCTAATTGCAAGAGGCTGTGATATGAAATATATATAGATTATATAATTTCCCCCACCCAGAGCAAATGCATGACTGCCGTCTGTGTGAGAGTCTTACTAGCCTATTGAGTGAGCTCACATTTGTTCTGCCCAATCAGAATGTGCAACTGAATTATGCGGAACGCCCACAATAAAACAAACAAACAAACAGGAAAGCGCGGACAAGTGGGATGATGCCGTCTGCCACTTCAGAAGCATTAAAAGACTAATTAATATCAAAGAAAAACAGCACGTCGGTAATATGGGAATATTTTGGTTTCAAAGTCACAGACATCGAACAAAAACAGGTCATTTGTAAGAGCTGTCACAGAATTGTTGCCACAGCACAACGAAATACGACAACATGAACCTAAAAAAAGCACCACATGCGGCTATACGAGGAGTGTCTTGCTAAAAAGTCAACTAAAAGTATTGATACTCAGTATAGTAGTTGGCAACTGCAAAATACAATTTCAGAGTTGTTTGCAGCTGTTACACCATATGAAAAACATCACGAAGGCACCAGGAGATAACTAACGCCATAACTCACTACGGTTTGCTCTAGAGAAAAATTAGAATAAATTTGAATAAAAGTTGGAGTTAGTTAATATCTTTTCAGTCCCTTTTTTAACTAACACTTACTGCATTTTAGCAGTAAGAATCTACGATACAGAATATTGAGCTGAAGCTTGACTAGAAAAATTAAATCGCAAATCAAATCGAAATCGCAACATCGCTTAAACAAAAAACAAAAGGCAATTAGATATTTTCCCAATACTTTAGCTTAATAAAAAAGTTTTTTTAAACACTAAAATATAAGTAGCAATTATTAGAAAACTAAAGTAAATAATAGTTATACATTGTAATAAAATGCTGAATATATATATTTTAGATTAAACTTCAAAAAATGTATTTCCTGTAGCCATTTCTGAATGTGAATATATTTCCTACAAACACATGAGTGAAAGAAAATTGCAAAGTTTATTCTTAACAACTACTCAAAGTAAATCACACATTAGTATTTTCATGAAAAGACTGCCTCCTGTTTTGCAAACATTTGCCAGCGGATTCGAGAAGAGCTTCACGGCACATCTTAAGTATTTTAACAACCTCAAATAAGGCTGTCTGAAGAACTTCAAAGACTGCCGTTTCCTTTAAAAGCCGTATTCAGTGTCCTTTGATAGCTCTGTCAATGAAAACCCCAAACGAAGATGCTGCCTACTTGTGAAATCCAATATCCCAAACTTGTGACAAGCTTGAACAGTGCATTACACGTCAAAATTTGAGCTGAACACGGAACTTCAAAGATACAGAGGAGATGAACCTTAAAATGCAGACGTACTGGTATAAATCTTTAATATTCCTGTGGGCAAAGAGGGAGATTTATGGATCCTTCTCAAATTCCCTCCTGAATCCATAGTAAACACTTTTGTCCACCTACTCGAGACCAGCTGCGTGACCTCGAGGATAAAACTCTCCATTGTTGGACGAGGAATCGTGACAAGCCATCATTCAGGAGAGATTGTTCGAGAGGTGAAAAGCAGGTCCCTCTTTCCACACCTCTCTTGTTTAGGTCTTGGCATGAGATTTGAACTCGGAGAAGATGTGGATTTTTACGTGTGAATGAACGGGTTTAATGGTGTAAACAATTTGATGTGCACATCTGCGTAAGTTTGCGTGTAATAAAGCTATTTGTACATTTCTAAATACAGCTGTGCGATAGATTGATGTGAAGTTGCGATATGGATTAGTGCGTTTGTGAAATTCCACAGGATGTGATTTAATTGTGTTATTTATACATGTTTAGCTCGTGACATATTGTTATGAGTCATTGAATGATGAAGTACATTCATGCTGGGTTTAGACTGGGCTGGTACACACCAAGCTGACGCCAAACAACTAGTGATTTTACGAAACCCCACTCAAAAAATGACGTTTGTTCGAACTACTTATTTAAAAGAAGCTAAAACAAGACAATTCTTGAGTTTTTTGGGGATAAAAACTAAATTGTTTTATGTTCAATCCACCTAAATTTGTAAAAACAAATAAGTTAACTTAATTCCTTAATTCAAAAAACTTAATTCTAATCGATTGTGTGGAGCCCAGCATTTTTTACAGTGTGTGTCGTTGCCTCGCGTTTGCTCACGTCCAATCTTGTCTGGACCAAAAAGCTGCACGTAAACACACCAAACGGAACTCCGAACTTCCAACACAAAACAAAGCAGCAGGGATTCGCTCCTACAAATATGTCTGATAATCAGTGATGGGAATAACGGTGCTATAAATAAACAGCGTTAGTAACGGCGATACCGTTTTCAGTTACGAGTAATCAAATAATTTACTGTTTCCCCCGTTACAACACCATTGCCATTACTGACAATAAAATGTGCATTTCTATAATAGGGATGCAACGATTAACCGGTTTCACTATTAACCGCGCTTTAATTCGTCACGGTTAATTAATAGTAAAGGCTTCTCAAAACCGCGTTTCAGCACAGAACAAAACTGCAGCAACCAAACAAAGTTATGCCAGCTGTGCGATAGTTTGTACACCGAGACTAATAACCACGCACACTGCATTAACTATGACTGAAGCTATTAACTAAGGCAAGCTCGTGTAAATTCATTATTTCCAATGGAGGGACGCGCACGCGACGCAACGTGCTCACGCTTTTTAGGCGCACTAGTTGAGATGGGGGCTTTTGTGACCGTGGGAACTGCGAACGGCTGAAGTAAGGAAGAAGCAATGAAAAGTACACAGGTTTGCAAGCCCACTTGAAGTGGCAAATATTGGCGCCAATGAGAGCGATCATGCGGTGAATGTTGAAATGCCAGCCGAGATAAATCGAGTGATTTCGGAGAGGGTGCTGAAAGACTCGGTGGATCAGCTGTTTAATGGCCCGAATCTCGATGCGTTGCATTCACTGCGTGTTCAGCACAAATGTCTGCTAAATGTAAAATCTAACAGTAGATCTCTTTGCCAAAGAAGCGTGACTTTAAACTTCATACTGAAACTTCGGCTCATCATGAGTCATGACAAAGAACGGTACTGTGCAGGTGGTCATCATCGCCAGAACCATATGCTCTGCGCCGCTCATATATTGGGTCGGCTCGCCTGCTTTTTTCCACAAACACAGAAAAATGTGAATCACCACATAACAAGACTGATCATTTAAAATGACACAAACCCAAACCAAAACTTTTAAAAGAGTAGTAGAAGTAAGAGTTTTCTTCCTTTCTTTTGTCCGATCTTTCTGGTTATTAAATTGACATGCATATAAAAACAATAGTGCAAAATCTATATTTCTTACTGCAATGCTTCATTTTTGTTTGATGCAAACCCTAGATTTTTTTCATAATGTAACAGTAGAACTTTTTATAGCACATTCAAGCACATTCAGGGCAGCATGATAATGTTATTCATTGTTAGTATATTATTGTCGTCATCGACATCATTAATATTTTATATTCATTTTGGAATTATTGCACAAAAATCAATAAGTCATAACAGAATTAGTTAGTTGTTTCTGGTTTTTGTTAGTCCTGATTGATGTTGTTTTCAAATACAATAAATCTGTAATATACAATTTGCAGTGGTGATCATTTATTTTTGGTGGGTGCTCCTAAATATTTTATGGTGCTCCTAAAATTTTGGAAGTTTGAAGCAACAGTGCTACCAAGTAAAAAAGTTCATTTCAAGCCCTGCATTAGACAAAGACAATTTTTTATTTATTTATTCATTGTTCTGTCATTTATTTACAGTGTAAAAATTATGTATGTTTAAATGTCAAAATTTTTACTTATTTTTAAGCACAAAGAGAGACATGGGCTATTGTTTGTTTTTGATATTATTTTGTGCTGTATTTGGTTACTGAGCAGCAATAAATAACACTTTAAAATATGAGTTTTCATGTGATTTTCTAAACTAGTCGTGTTTAGAAATTAATGAATGCATAATAATCGTGATAACCGTGAAACCGTGATTATTTCTCAGACTATAATCGTACAACCAAAATTTATAATCGTTGCATCCCTATTCTATAATTGAGAACACTGAAGCGGTTTTCATGTGAGCAGCATCTTTCTCAGCCATAGGACCTCTCTTTCTCTGGGATGTGTTAGGCCCCGTTTATACACGTTTAAAACGGTGTTTTAAAATGAAAATGATCCGTGTCCACACTGGCGTTTCATCCAGCGTTTCTGAACAACTCTCCGTCTACACTACACCACTGAAAACGCACATCACGTGACCACACACACACACACTGGCATGCACTGCAGCATATCTACCTAGATTAGTGCCGTGTTCGTCGGACTGTTCATTAAGGATCTACCGCTCAACCGCTGGATCTAATCTCACTATATTTGTTCATTCATTCATTCATTTTCTTGTCGGCTTTATCCCTTGCGGGGTCGCCACAGTGGAATGAACCACCAACTTATCCAGCACGATTTTACGCAGCGGATGCCCTTCCAGCCGCAACCCATCTCTGGGAATTCACTATATTTGTTAAACGTGATATTTAATTCATCTTGTTGACTATTATCTAACCACATTATCCCCGACTTTGGTCTTGAATCTATTACTAATCTATCTATATTGAATCTATTACTCAGGTAACGTGTTTTGGCTGAGCGCAAAGATAAGTTAATAATTAATGTAACCGGGTACACTGATTCTACACATTTGACTGATTGCTTGCATTTATTTGCTATATTGTATAAACGTATTGTATGTTATACTTTTATGAAGGCCATTATTGATTATTAAAACTGATATTCAGCAAAGAGAGGGTATGTTTACTATTTTCAGTGAAAATGAAAGGAGGCAGTGATGTTATAGGCTCCGTTTTGTTATAAATATGCATACAGTGAAGATGACGGTCATATAAATATGCAGCTTCACGACGCCTCAACAGTTTTTGGTGTCCGTTAAGTTGCTAATATCAAAATAAAAATTTGTTCCTTATATCATGTTTTCATTTTATTTTTAAGAACGTAGCCAGGTTGATGCGAATGATGTTATAAAGTACACTGTTCCCTTCGAAGATTTACCTGACGTGTTCTCGGGAGTTTGTTGTCCATCTCAAACTTGCGAAGTCTTAACTTACAAGGAGAGGATACAAGACTGAACTGTGTGTAGGCTACTTAATATTGAGGAAAAAGCCCCAATCAGATAGGCGAATGTCTGCAGCCACGCCTCCATTTTCAGATGTCTCCGTTTTCCCCCATCCATACTGACACGGAGCAGCAGCGTTTTAAAATGAAAACTGCCTTTTTAGCGTTTTCAAAACGCTCCGTTTTCGGGGCTCAAAAACTCCGGCGTAGTGTGGACAGAAGGCGTAACCGTAGCAAAACTTATGCGTTTTAAAACTAAAACGTATTAGTGTAAATGGGGCCTTAGTGTGTGTTTGGGGCTGGGGCAGGACATATAACCAACCAGTGATGGTGATTGGTGTGTCTGTAAACTTGGTGTAACTAAGAATGTGATGATTGGCTTAGATAGAGTAGATTTCCATCGTTTGCCAATCAGAGGCAGAGTAGGGCAGGGCCCCGTTACAGACAGGAGGTTAAGTGAAAACTCAGAGTATGTTAACCCTGAAATGAGAGAAATTCTGGGTTTTCCGTTTCAAAATGGCAGGTTTGTCAAACTCGAGAAAGCAGAGTAAGTCAACCTGTTTCTGAAAGAGTGGTAACTTTTACTCAGAGTCACAATTTACTCTGTGAACCTAACCTGGTCAGGAGCAGGTTTTATTCTCTAAACTCTGAGTTTCTGTCGGTCTCCTCCCCTTTTTTAAAGACGAAGTGGTATTTCTCGCCTTAGCCTTAGTTATTCATTGCCTACATTTCAGTCACACAAAGAACAAAGTTACGAGAATGGCTTGTCCTTTTTTGGGAAAATTACAATTAGATTCAATACCATATTTTTAAGTTTTAGCTTTAATATTACTCCAAAAAATAAATAATTAGCTTAAATTCGCTGCCCTTCGACAGGGACATGTACTGTAACTAGATTAATGGGATTATTACTCATTCTAAAAAACATTTGATCAATAAAAAATGCAGACACACAAGTGCATCTTTACATCTATTAAAAACTCAATTTTAGAAATGTTATCTTAAACTGATCAACGTGTGTAAAAGTGTGAACCTTAAATTAAACATTTCCTCTAAACATTAAGCTAAGGTTATATGCATTCTTGTTTTGTCATATTTGTTGTAGAAACTATGCAGTAGCCTATTTTATTTCATTTACTTCACATTCACATTACTTATTTTTTTTTATTATACTTAAATATTTCAATTTAAATGAAATGTAAACTTGCACATTAACTTGAGCAGCTATGTTTTCTTACACTAACTGTCTCTGTTTCGCCGATGAAATGGTGTTGTTTTTTTAATATATTTGCATATATAATAATATAATATAATAACTTTGCATGAGCACATCAAGTTCAGCTGGAGAAAAAAATGCTCTTTTTTTTCAAATGTTGCCATGGTGACTTATAATATCTCCGCTCCATTGAATGCCTTTTTCAAGAGTTCACACTTAGCTGATGATTGATTATAAAGCGTGTTTGGCATGTTGTCCCGGGAGAGGGCCCGGAACTCATAAGATCCTCGCGCCCGGGGCTCCCTCCCTTTTGCAGGGCAAGAGGGGAGTTTGAGCTCAGGTAGGTCTCGAGAACTCCTCTGCTATTTATGGCTAATGACGAATTAGGGATTGCTACAGAGAGATATATTGCTGATTAAGAGCTCGTCTATGGTGCTAATTTGGTTTGGTCAATTCACCTATGTCGCAAGTTTTTGGACTGTAGGAGGAATCCGGAGAACCCGGTGGAAAACCCACAGGGAGAACGCGTAAACTCCGCACAGAAACGTCGACTGGCCTGTTAGAGACTTGGACCAGTGATGTTCTTGCAGTGAGGCAACAGTGCTAACCACTGGGCCGCCGTGCTGCCCTATCAAGGAAAAGAAAGGAGGAGTAGGGGTGAAAGGGGGGATTCTTCAAGCCGAAGAGGTAAGAAATTCTGGTTATTTATAATAAGTTAGGAATCATCTGATTGGTGAATCATGCGTTAGCTAATGCGGGACCAGCAGTGGTCAATCATTTCAATCATGACTCTCTCGAAATTAGTTCATAAATAAACTTCGCTTATTGTCGCGGTGTGCACGCTTAACTCTGAATCAGTCTATTCAGACTTGATTGACCTAACTCAGATCAGCTGTTCTGAAACCAAAAACTCTGAGTTTTTAATCTTTCGGTAAGTCAACTCAAGTTTAAACTCCGAGTTGGTTGAACCTCCTTACTGAAACAGGCCCCAGGTGTTCTCACAAGCACACGCACAGTCAGTGGCAAACTAACAACTAGGAGTCAGAATGATGCCAAATCCATCAAGTTCAAAGGTAGCATTGGCAAACTGGAAATATCTGCAGTACTTTTCCCTCGTTGAAGTAAATTTTTATGTATCGTGCAACTTATGCCCAAGAAAAAAAGAGTCTCTCTGTGTCGGTGACAAGTAATTCTCTCACGTAATTACCTCACGTAGTCACATGCTGCCACAAAATTAGTGGCTACGCAGGTGATAACGTGAGCTCTGCTACCAAAGGAGGAGACGAAGCTACAACGTCAAAGCAAATAAAACATTTTTCACCACCGCAAACACTTATTACTCAGACTAGGGGTGTAACGATACACTAAAGGTACGATTCGGTTCGGTTCACGGTTTTGGAGCCACGGTTCGGTTCGGTTCAGTTCGGTTTCTGTTTGCTGTGGGGTTAGGGTTGATGTCATCTTAACAGCAATGCTAAGGAACAATAGATTCACTTAATAACAAGAACAACTAAACTTTTTCTTTATTAACTTTGCCATCACATTTTAGTACAGTCAGGATACCAGAGTAAACAACAAAAATGAAATAAATACCTCCTATTTAGAGTAGTCAGAAAAAACAATTCTCTTTAGTGCAGCCATCTTAAGAAAGTAAACTCAAATTAAATAAATAACTGCAGTGTAGACTATAGTGAAAGATAAACAGGCTTGTCCTCTCTAAGAACATATGAAATCTTCTAAGATGAACACAGTTTCCATAATTATACTTAACTGATAAATGTCAATGGCTCTGCATACAATGACTTTATCTTGCTGGAGTCTATAGCCGCCTCACTCCACCCCAGGACGCGTTAATGTCGCAAAACGCACAAAATCGCACTTCAGCAGCGGTTATTTGAAAGCCCACATAAAGATCTGCACTTGAGCGTGTATATTTGAGGGCGTGCAAGAAGTTTTGCGCACAGGAAATCGGTGCGCAAGCAAAGAGAATACACTGCAGTTTTGTCTGAAACTAATGTTACGGTTCTAGCTGGTTGTATTTTAGCCTCCCGTTCCCCTCTCTCTCTCTCTCTCTCTCTCTCTCTCTCTCTCTCTCTCTCTCCGTGCCTGTCATTTCTGTATTTCCACCTTCACGACAGCTAATTGGTCAGGAGAATGATCTATCATTACTGGGCGACTTGGCGCGGGGATATAAAAAGCCCGTCAGGAAAAGCAAAGGAAGAGCGCATCTTCCTTTGATCTCGTTTTTTGTGTATTTTGTCAACATGATTATGATTTTCGTTGTTTTTGCTTAACTTTCGTTTGGGCAAAATTATTTAGCATTACTTTTGCCCACTTTGAGATATTTTGTGATTTTTGTACATTTTTAATTTGATTGATTTGTTTGTTAGTTTTTGGCTCACCTATTGTTGGCTATTTCCCGTTACATTGAGCTATACCTCCTCAAGTTCACTCTTTTTTTCAGAGTAAGGTGGATAGGGAAGATGTCTTACGACTTCCATTTTGCAAACACATAGAAAATGTATTGTTAAAGACATCAGGTAAGAGGTGAACGTCATATTTGTATTTATTTCATTCTACAGTTCAGTATAGGGAAGAATGCGGTGCACGGCGCTGAAAACTGCAATGTCAATATATTGCCTGCGCGCCTATTCTCTCCGTCCATGCACAAAACTCCTGCGTGCCCCCATATATACTCCGCTCAAGTGCGCCTTAATGTGTTTATGTAACATGTATGTCTCCAACCTTCATTAGAAATATTTATGAATGTCTCCAATTGACCCAAGCGGCATAAATGCTCCCTGTAAAGTGAAACGGCTATAAAGTCCAGCAAGACAACGTCATCTATACATTTTAAAGTATTATAAAGCATTATCTGTTATCTATAAAGTATAATTATGGAAACTGTGTTCATCTTAACTGAAAGCGGTCGTATTTGCCAGCCTCACACGCTGCGTGCACCTGTCAGTCAGTTACTGATGCGTGATGCGTAAACACACTAAATCGCACTTCAGCTGCGTGTTTTTGAAAGCGCACTTGAGCAGAGTATACACGAGGGCACGCAAGAATCCCGTGCACCAACAGAGAAAATCGGCGCGCAAGCATCAGTCAGTGGCGGGGTGAATTTTGGTGTGGCGCCCTGCCATGAAAGAATGAATGTAGCGGAAACCATGCAGTAGTCGAGTGATCGCGCACTCACATGACATGACATGCACTTGGAAAATACTAACTTTAGAATATAATATTTAAAACAAAACCTCATTACTAATACAATTTAATCAAATGTGATCAAATAAATATGTGCTTAAATTTGGTTTAATTAGTTAGAGACAAGTGACGTCAACCTCAACAATGGGCAGCAGGGGGCGTGAGAGTATCGCGGTACGCCACGAGAGTTTCGCGATTCGTATCGTGGTTGGTGTATCGCGATATTTCGGTTCGGTTCGAAGTATCGTTACACCCCTAACTCAGACAGAATTTAACAAAATAATATCTAGATACATACAATAGGTGACACTTTAATATGGCCATTACCGCCATACTGTGTACCGTCGTCACTCTAAAGGAGTAGGAACGTGTTTTTAGGTATGACCGCAGTTTGCGACAGGGGGCACAAAGAGATGGTATGCGAACGGACAGAAATAGATTATACATTAGCTGTAGGGATGGGCGATATGGCCTAAAATCCATATTGCGATATACATTGCAGCCTCTTGCGATAAAGATATATATTGCGATATATAAATTATAATAGAACCATTTCAGAACAGGTTACATAGACCCTTAGGAAAGCCAAACTGCTATTTTTTTGAAGAAATAAAGAAACGTTGCATGTCATTTTGAGAACATTTATTGTGCAAAAGCAAAACTGTAATTAAACAACACAATGTTGCAGATAAATAAACTAAATGTAGTGCCTTTCAGAAAGAAAGACTTTTCTTTTAAGTCTTTGGTTCCTAAATGCCAAGTTGCAGAGAACAAAAAAACTGGTGTCTTTTTAGTTAAGGAACTTACACTGTACTGAAATTACTTCCAGTATTAAATTAGTCAAATAAAATTGTGTATTGCAGATACTTTAAAAAAAAACATATTTCTAACCTGCAGCCTAAGGTAACACATTTGATTTTAAACATTTTGCTCTCCTAATGAAATTACAACTGGTGTCTTGATCTGCTCTTTCTCTCTCTCTCTCTGTCTGCGTGCTGCTGAGAGATTGAGACGCACCAGACAAAGTTTGCTTATAAAGTAATGCAAAAATGAATACAATTAATATCGAAAGCGAAAGCAGATTCTCGGACATGTCCGGGGAAAATGTATTGTCACCCCAAATAATGAGCTGGATCAGTCTATTTAGTCTTCGCGCTCTTCTGTATCCAGCGCGTCTCTGTGGGTCTGCATGCAGAGCATGCGAGTCTGTGGCAGAGTGTTCTCAGTTTCTCGCGAACACAGAACCGGGCCGCCCCAATATTATATCGGCCGCAGCCAAATGACGATGCGTTGCAGCCGGCTGCAGCTCGTTGCTCTTACTTTTGCGGGTAGATTGCGTCATCAAACATGCATTATCGCGATAGAATTAGAATCTCTATCGTAGGCCAATTTTGTATCGTTTATATCGCATATCGTTTATATCGCCCATTACTAATTAGCTGCAAATACTCGCTACTTGTAAATAAAGATAAACAATGAAACAGAGCATTATAATTCCTTCATTAATCATTAAAAAGACAACTAGGCTACATTATTTAAAGGCATTCGTTATGACAAATATAGGATCAAACTTATGATCCATATTAAAATATTTTCTTTAAAATCTAAATGTATATTTTCCTCCCAATGTTGCTATTAAACACTTCGCCTGAACATGCTGCCAGCAGCTGTGAAGCAGTGAAGCATTAATTAAATCATTGTTTTCCAAGAAGCGGAATGAATCATCATCGCACAGTTGGACGGGCACAAACAAAAATATAATTTGTATATTTTTCTTGGAAAAAATATAGTTTTGAAACAAATTTCATTTGCTATAATTTGTATTTTAATTTGAATGTTTTTCCCTTGGTCAGTTAACTACTAGATAAAAAAAGAATAATGAATAAACTTTGATGTTATGAGTTGCCGTGAGATTGTGTTGGTTTGTTAAATAAAATAATAATCTAGCCTAAATAAAATTAAAGTTGAGGACATGCTGCCGTTGTCTCTCACATTGTCACATAACAACATTTAAATAGTGTAGATTAGTGTACAGTGTTTTATATTTATTTTATAGTCATTTGACAAATTAGATTTTTTTTAAGTAACGTAATAGTTACTTTCCCTGGTAATTAGTTACTTTTATAATTATGTAGTTCATGTAATTAAAAGGTTGCAGGTTCGATTCTCGGCCCAGCAGGAATTGAAGATGGGGGGTGGCAATAAACACCCAGCTTAGGAGCTCCTGAGCAAGTCACCGATCCCTCAACTGCTCCCGGGCGCTGCAGCAGTGGCTCTCCACTGCTCCGGGTGTGTGTGTTCACTGCTGCGTGTGTGCACTTGGATGGGTTAAATACAGGGCACAAATTCCAAGTATGGGTCAGCATACTTTGCCACAACATGACTTTATCTTTTCACTTTAACAATAACAAAACTATTTTGTTAGAATCCCTTTCAGACAGCGACTTAACTTCCATTGTTGACGCACATTATCTTTCAAACCACATTGGTTTCAACTGCCATTATAAACCCCACACAGGTGGTGGAGTGATAACAACCGCTAATTAAAAAGTTTAAGATCTAAATTACATCAGATTATTGCTGGAAATAACACCTAAGGACTGCTTAGCAATTGTTCTGTTATTTTGCTTTATTATATGCAAACATACACACATCAAAATCCAATAACTGCTCTTTAATTCAGACTAAAAGATTCAGATAATAAGAGATACAGATTTAGCATGTTATAGGGGTGTCAAAATTAATTGTTTCTTCGGTGCACAGCGATGCAGACGCGGACAATTCGGTATCGAGAGATGTAAGAGCCAATCGCAGCCCTTTCTGTTGAGCGCGTGACCAATCAAAGGGGTGTAAGAAAGAACTTGGTAGACAAGGCTCAGAAAGCGAGCGGGATATTTATATTTGTTTATTTGCTATAGATGCTCGTGTTGTTTAAAAGTACAGCTTATATATCTGACTGTTTGTATTAAGGGCCAAAATTGTTTTACAAATAGTAAATATAATTATACATTTTAATAAAGAATTGCTGTGCTGTGAAGAAAATATAAAACTGTGTATGGAAAGAATCGCCAATGCACCGTGATGCACCGAGATATCGAATTGAACCGAATCGATGGTATGATAATCGTAACCGAACCGAACCGTGAGACCAGTGTAGGTTCACACCTCTAGCATGTTAGCTTTCTTATTTTACTCCCATACATGTTCTATTACCAACATTAAACAGCACTTTATTCATTCATTCATTCATTCATTTTCCTTCGGCTTAGTCTCTATTTCAGAGGTCGCCACAGCGGAATAAACCATCAACTGTTCTGGCATATGTTTTACGCAGTGGATGCCCTTCCAGCCGCAACCTAGTACTGGGAAACACCCATACACACACATTCATACACACTCATACACTATGGCCAATTTTTTTGTTTATTCAATTCACCTATAGCGAATGTCTTTGGACTGTGGGAGAAACCGGAGCACACGGAGGAAACCCACGCCAACACAGGGAGAACATGCAAACTCCACACAGAAATGCCAACTGGCCCAGCTGGGACTCGAACCAACAACCTTCTTGCTGTGAGGCAACAGTACTAACCACTGAGCCACCGTGCCGCCCTGTACAGCACTTTTAAAGATAAAAATTAGGCAAAAAACAAGCAAGAAAAATTCATTTCTCACCAGAGCTTTGGTCTCGTCCTCATCCTTGTAGTAATAGAGCTGATCTCCTCGGAGGACGAACCAGCGTGTGTGCCAGGTCTTGACGAAACCTCCTTGTTTCCGGAGCCACCCGCAGCGGAGGACATCTAGCTTGGCTGATCCGCGGCCGTGCTGAGGACTGCTGCCCGCGCTGCCAGCCTGCTCTTCCATTTTCAAACCCACAGACCTGCCTGTGCCAGAAACAGAGCACCAGATGGGTTACTTTAAAAATATGGAACAATAAAACCGTCATGATAAGAGTCACACAACTAACCTCTCAGTTAGGTGTTCTGATATTGATACAAATGAAGGACTTTACTGTTATGCCACAATTTTCCCCAACGCCAGTCGCCATGCTTGCTGCATTTGCATTTTTCAAGATAAGCAAATACTACTGCTCATTTATTGTTGCCAAAAACTGTCCATCTGAGCAACATGATCATGCACTTTTGCCTTGTTTTTGAAAGTATATTATGGGCCCTATCATACATTTGGTGCAATAAGGTGCAAGATGTGAACAACGCGATTTGTTGGTATTTTCAGACCAGCGCAGCTGTAATTTTCATGTTTTGCGCCACGTTGTTTAAATAGCAAATCCATTTGCAGCACTTTGTGGACTCATGGGTGTGCTGGTCTATAAAGGAGGTGTGTTAAGGCGCATTGTTAGCACATTGATATTTTGAGGAACTGAAATAAACCATGCCATTGACCAATTGAAAGCTCCATCACAGAGCGTGTTAGTTATGCGCATGTGCGGATTCAAACACTTAAACATTTGTTAATACACACAGAATTTACAGTAACACACAAATATCTTTACATATGAAAAAAAATATAGCGGATAAAGATGTTATAAAAATAATATTTTCTACATAAATACAAAAACCACTACCTCCATGCCTTCATGTTGGGGGGCTTTTTCCAGTTTATTCATGACAATTTGTATAATGTTATTATTATTAGAAGTATTATTTATTATATGCGTATTTATATTTGTTTTAATATAAACAAGTTTAGATTTGTCCACCTGTTGGGTTTTGAAGACGTATGTATCACCAAATGGGGCATAAGAATAGGACGTGTGTTTGGACATGTGTTTTTGACCACACTTTGTTGTTATTGATCATTTATTCATTTGCTGGAAATTAGACCTGAATTTAAAAATAGTTTTGAAACAAATCTTTGCGCTTAACAAACTAAATTAAATATGTAGGCTAATGAATGTCTTCAGCGGAGTGAGTTTCCACCGTTTCCTTACTCCACGAGAGTAAAGGAGTAAAGAGTAAAAGTAAAGTAAAGAGAAAGTAAAGAGGCCGAATGGAGGAGGCTCATTCTTTATCCTCGCGCTGCAGATGGTATCTTTAACTGTTTTCTCGCTGGTGAAGCATTCAGTTTTTACAGTCCATCATGTAAATAGCAAATGCGCCATGGCGTGAAGCAACTGACTCCTAAAGGGAACAAAGATGAGACTCTGATTGGTTTAACACATGTTATGCTCAAAACACACCCATAACCAGGGGCGCTGCTAGACATAAAGCTCTACTGGGGCACGCCCCCCCTCAAAAAAAACAAAAACAAATAAAATAAATAAATAAATAAATAAATAAATATATATATATATATATATATATATATATATATATATATATATATATATATATATATATATATATATATATATTTAATAATAATAATAAAATTATTATTGTTATTATACAATTATTATTCTAAATTAAATTCATATGTAACTGGAAAATAATGTAAAGGCACAACTGGAGTGATATGCTAAGATCATTTAAAAAATCGTTTGCATGAATAATAATTTCATTTGAATGAAATTCTATAGGCAATTCTATAAAATACAAAAAAGATGTTTAATTATCTGTTGTCTTAGACTTGACACATGGCAGAGAATTAGGTTTATTAAGTTTTACCTCCTTGACTGCCTCCCTCCTTTGTGCTTCATACAAAAAAAATTTATCAGGAGGCGTGCTTAGTAAGATCACCATCATATTATTTAAACTTTAGTTTTGTCGACTTGCAAAACTCACTGCGTGCCGTCACCTCCACATAAAAGACTGTGTTAATGTCAGTTTTCAATGTCAGTATTTTTTTCGGCATGCATGTTAACAACCGGGACTCGCACCAGGAGAAGAGCAGCGCGTCAGGGTCCAGCAGGAGCGGTGTGTGAGGCGCACGGGTGTGGTTTTCAGTGCACATGCAGAGATGCGTCAGTTTGCTTTTTGATTAATCTACACTGCTTTCACCAGCGTTGGTTTGGTTGCACATAGAGAATAACGTCTTTATTCCGGGATTCACCCTCTTAATACATACACTTGTATACGAAGTAAATCATATCTCAAAGCATTTACTAGGGCACTGACGATTTTTACTGGGGCACATGCCCCAGTAAATTGGGTCTAGCAACGCCCCTGCCCATAACAAAATGAAAGAATAAGCCCAACCATGTTAGACTATGCGCCGCATTGCACAGCATATTTTTCTGTCCTTAAAATAGCAAAAGTGAATTCGGACACGCCCTTAATGAGATCGTTAAAATAGAGCCCTATGTCTACTTGCAATTATTTGTCTCAAATGGTACAATCTCAATTTTTCAATTCCTTGACTCAACAACATTTGTAAAAAAATATTTATTTGACCGATTTATAGCAGGGATGCCCCGATTTTTAAATGTTGGCCAATAAATGATAACCGATAACTCTTTATATTTGGAATCTAATAGCCCATGTTTAGGTTGATAAATATAAATCTTGTTTTTATTTTCTAAGCATGATTGCTAAAATAAAAGGCAAACACATACAGTGAACAAAAGATTTTATTGTAAAACCTTAAAATATCTGTATGCAAGTTTTTGACTCTTCTAAATCATAGAAATACCTTAATAAATTCGAAGATATTTAAGAAACATGCTAAGTAAACACACTTGTTTACATGAAAAATGTTTAAGTCAGTTATTCTTCTTTGAAAATGTGTCTTAGGTGTTGGAATGTCTCTTGCTGCTTTCTATATGGCAATAAATGTCACATAATCAGTACCTGAGGTGATTGTTGTCATAGTTTACGCAGTCACATTCAGCTGCGAGAAATAGAAACTATTTGTAAAAAAGAAATTTCAGGTAAGGGTCATACCTGTCAACCCTCCTGTTTTTCCCGGGATTCTCCCGTATTCTACAGTTCTATTCCGCTATCATCCCGTAAATGTATTTTCCCGTATTTATCCTGTATTTTCAATATTTCTCTGAAGGGTGGCAATAAACATTAAAGAGCTGATCCTCCCTTTACACAACCATACCGCCGAGCCACCAGGGGACGCCCCTGTGTGAATCTGTTCTGTGCTTTCTTTTTATTTAGGCATGAAAACACTTTGAAATAAATATAAAAATGGCGGGATACCCTTCCTTTTCATTCCATGCACTGTTGCTGAAGTGGTTACAAATTATTAGAAATTGAAAATCAAAGTTAATTTGTCTTTCTAAGTCTGTACACTTTCATTTTATGAATAAGAAAATAGAAAATAAATATCGTAAATTAATGGAATGTGATGCAACGATTTACATCTTTCCGATTGGCTACTTCTGCCTGTGGACTGTATATCTACTGAGGGGGAGGGGCTTGCTGCTCAAACAATACACAGACTCTGACGTGAAGCAGCAGCAGCTCCGTGTTTCCTTTGTTTTTAATAACATTATTGTCCCTCATCAGGTATGAAATGTTGAAATCGTTATCAAAATTTGTTGAATATACATTAGGGATATGAAAGCAACAAGTGTCATCTGTTAAATTAACTTGATAGTGTATATAAATATATATAAAGAGTTTGTATTAACTGTATATGTGTCATACGCTCTGCACTGTAATTCCAACGGCAACAGTGATGATTTAAATGTCAACTGAAGAAACGGTCGTGTGATTGTATAATATATGTATCAACATAACAACTAACAAAGGGAATATAATTACAAAGTAATTACAAAGTCACAAAGTGATATTTTAAGTCTCATTGTTGGTTACAATGTATATATATAGATAAATATATGTGTAGGTCGGTTATATGGCTATGTGTGTGTTATATGACAATTAAATTGTGAATAGTTTATGAAGAGTTATATAATGACTTTATAGTAATGTGTAACAGTAATGTGCAGGAAAAATGTATGTAAATATTTTGTGATATATATAATATCTGTGAAGATGTTTACATATGTTATGTTTTATAGTGTTGTGAGAGTATACTGTTAAGTGCATTCATTTAAAAAAAAACAATACACAGACTCTGACGTGAAGCAGCAGCAGCTCCGTGTTTCCTGTGTTTTTAATAACATTATTGTCCCTCATCAGGCGGTGAGGGCGCTACATTGCCTCTCCTATGCAATCCTCAAAACAATCAGTTCATGTAACGGTGTGAGACTGACAGACGCACTTCATAGTGATAAATAGACGCTGATTCCCAAACGGATTCTGTACACGCGATTTGAAGAGGAGCTAAAGTGGACGCTCTGGGTTTTGAGCATGTTTATACAGACATATACACATAATAATAATAATAATAACAATAATAATAATTATAATAATAATAATAATAATAATAATAACAACAACATCTTAACATGTCGATCTTGGTGGGTTTTCTTTTAAATACATCAATTTTTTTGCATAAAAAGTTAGGAAAGCAATTGAATGCTTTCATTTTTCATTTTATTTCATCAATGCCTTATTTTTTTTACATCTCAATGTTGACAGGTATATAGGTTTTACAAAATTGGTAAATTAATTCATACCCCTGGCAAATTTTGACTTAAAGTTTTAGTTTAAATGTAAATAAAAGCTGAGAAATATATATTTTTTTCCACAATAATGCCTCTTATACATCCTCTTATTACCTTTTGGGAGAAGTCTGGTGTCATTTAAGTAAAGAAAAACACATTTGGTTGAATAAAAGTAACTTTAAGTCAGAATTTGCCAAGGGAATGAATAATTTCAGGCTTTGGGGGATTCTTCTTTACCCCCAACTGATAATAAATACCTAGATGTAACTTAATTATTAGCAATTAATTAAATGCATGCTGACATATTGGCTAAATGCAGTCTGATCTCTGAACACACCACCGTTATTTTATGTCCTACTGGCCTTACTTTCACAATGACCACAAGATCTCTGCATTATGAGTTCAGGTAGTGATGAAAATCAACAGCTCAGCAAATCTGTGGTCAGCGAGAAAGTGACCTCTACAACTCAATCTCTCTGCTCTTCCTTTCCATTTTCTCTCTTAGCTTCCCAAATGAAAACCAATACAGAGTTAGCCTTTGGAACAAGAATCTGCCTTTTCATTAGTCTACGAGACCACCAGACCTTCCCACAACAACATTCTGCTCGAGAGATTAAAATCAGTGTCGCGCAAAAAGCCACAGGGACGCCGTCCAGGAACAAAGCATGAAAAATTCAACATCTAAACAGTTGCTGGGAGCTGGAATTATAAATGTGTATCAGTCCACCACAAGTGCTTCTGCAAAAAAAAAAAAAACGAGACTGGGAATCACATATTCCCCAAAACAGGGCAGTCGGCCAAACACCTGACGTTCATTTAAGCGACTGCCTGACAGCCAGAAATGCAGGCGTGAAATCATAAAGGGGTGTTTTATGTGAGTGTTTATGATTTTAGATGAAATCTTTCGGAGAAGGAGAGCCAGAAGGTGCTGTCGAGCAAGAATCTTCAAGTCTGTGCCCATCGAGATGTCAATATCATATCACACGTGTCAGTGTAGATTTGTTATTCACTGCCTCACCGTGTGTTTATGTGTGTGTGAGATATTGTTTCTTTTGAGTCTACACTGTAAAGAAATATCTGTAAATTAGCAGTTTTTCATATTTTGTAATTCATGTTTTTTTGCTTTTGAATTGCATTATGGGAACTTGATCTGTCCTCCAATAGTTTTTGTTGTTGTTTTGTTGACATTTTTAATAGTTTGAAGTAGGGTTGTCATGATATTGGATTTCGTTACTAATTGATACTGACGTCTTAAAAACGTCCATTTTCCGCTAACATTTGAAAGCTTTTGAGCACGTTCTTAAACAGCACGGATTTGCTGTTGTTTTCACTTGCTCAACAGAAATGACTATGATTGGCCATGAAGGTCATCAGTTCACCAAACTCACAGCTGTTTGCTGAGTGTAAACACAGATACAGGGACACTGGAGCGTTTTAAAGCCGCGATTCATCAGCGGATCGCTGGTATGTCACCTTATGCCGAGTTCAGACTGCATGATTTTAGCCCTGATTTTGACTCGCAGATAGGTTTTGAGAAATCGCCGACAAATGCCTGAAATCACAGGCAAATCGGTGCTCGTTCACGTGAGTGACAATCACACAGTATGAACCATCAAGGACGCAATATGAGAGAATCACCGATGAGTCGCTGAGGCCTGTGAGATATTTGGCGTGCTAAATATCTGGAGCTGTCGGTGATTCAAATCATGACGTGTGAAATGTCTTGAGCAAAACTGATGGAAGCGCTCACTGGAGTGCTAGTAGGTGAGGTGAGGTGAATTTTTACCTATGATTTAGATTAATAGTTTTGGATTACCTGCAGTACTTGAAACTGAATATGAGTACAGAATAACCCTGTGTACAATACCCCTAAGTAAGTTAAACACTCAAATGTGTACCGCTACAGCCTGTGGTAACATGTAAACCTTTTAGTGGAAGTCGCCATAGTTGGGTAAACTTAGAGCGCAGTGAATGGGAGAGTACAACAAATAATAATTTTTACGATCCTATTTGCTGAAATAATAAAAGAAAAACTCTTGATGGTGTTATCAACATTTTAAAAAAAAAAAGGAAAACAAATTGTGTGAGAAGGATAACGGCAGCCAGAAGAGAAAACAAGGTCAACTGTCCTGACCCATACAGTAGACTCCATAGTAATTTGATGCAAAGATGATATAACACATACATAAATGCATATAAATGTTCAAATGTTTTGAAAAAAAATCTAAATATTAAAAGCATTAAAGGATTTAAGTTGCTGACGTTAAATGTCTTGTGAAAATGGTCCATTGTCAGAGTATATGAAAATAGCATTGACTTATTAACTGTGACATCAATGATACATACTGTAGTATGATGACTTCCGCTGCTGAGAAACCCAGAAATGTGAAAAGGGTCTATTATCTGATTTTGAGGTGAACATATCTTATCTGCAAAAGAACTGATGTGTTGTAATGCAGAGCAAAGAAAGATAATGCATGCAGAGGAAAAAGAGTAACAGAAGTAATCCTCTTTGTTTGTGTCATATTTAGAGGTCAGGGCTTATATTCTCCTGCCCTCGGTCTCGCAACGGCCTCATTAATGATTCAGACAGCGGCAGAGCCAGAACACGTTGAGCCCCAGACAGGAATCTGAAATACCGCCCCTGCATCTAATTTCCTCAAACAGCTTCGGAAACAAACTCAGCTGACAGTGTTTCTCAATTCTGACAGCACGGGAGAACCAAAAAATGGTTCAAACAGGGACATGCACACTCTGTTCTCAGACTTTTCTTCAGCAGGAAGCTGATTTAGAAGTTTCAATGCTTTATCTCTTTCCTGTTTTATATCCCGAATCACCAACTGTGAGGTTTATAAACCCAAAATCATTGCACTGTTTGTTCATTCCAATTAAAATGTTTAATTCGTTCACTAAGATGGTTTAATTAAATGAAGTGATTCAAATGAATGACTCTCTAGTGCTATTATTGGTTTGACTGTCCAATGGCAACATCTCTTTGTTGCATAGGAAATGCTGATTCATTCGAATTATACGGCTTATTTGGATGTTTCATGTAAATTAACAGAATTTTTACAAAGATGTTTCTGTGATTCATAGTGGTATTATAATGGTTTGTCCAACCATTGACAACTTTTGCACTTTCCTTAATACAGTGTGGCATTACAAAGTTTGAATCATTGTAGTGAATTGGTTCATTTGGATAATTCATGCAAATCAAATGATTTACAAAATAATTTAGTGATTCAAAAGTGAGTCTTTTGTATTATCAGTATTATTAATTTGTCTCACTAAACTTCTAGGAATAATTCAATGATTCCAGTTACTAGTGGCATTAATGGTTTGTCAAGAGAGCTCATTTACATAAAAAAATAATTGTAAAAATAAAAAATTTTACAACTAAAAATAATTGTTTAGTGTTTTTTTGGTGAATTATCCTTATCCTTGTCTAAAGAATCTTTCTCTAATATGCAGTAAATACGTTTATTTATTTATTTTAAATATAAATGTTAAAATTGTTAACTAAGATGCTTTATTTAAATGAAGTAATTCAAATTAATTAATTTGTTTAATGAATTATGATTCACTAGTGCGATCATGATGGTTTGTCCAACCAGTGGCAACTTTTGCACTTTCTTTCAATTGATTTGCACGAATCATCCAAATCAAATGATTAAAAAAATAATTTAGTGATCCAGTTGAGTGTTTTGTATTATGGGTATTATTAATTTGTCTCACCAATGTTCGAGGAATGATTCATGTTGCTAGTGGTATTATTGGTTTATCAAGGATAGTTTACATAATTTACATAAACTGATTTTAATAATGATTCAGTGTTTTAGTGAATTATCCTTGCAGCCAAAATAAGCTTTCTCAAATATTTAGTAAATAATTTTGTTTCTAATTTAAATGTTAAAATTGTTCACTAAGGTGCTTCATTTAAATGAAGTGATTCAAATGAATTAAATTGTTTATTGAATCCTGACTCACTAGTGCGATTATGATGGTTTGTCTAACCATTGGCAACTTTTAATATCTCTTTCAATTGATTTGCATGAATCATCCAAATGAACCAGTTCACTAGAATGATTCATGCAAATCAAATGATTTACAAAATAATTTAGTGATTCAGTTGAGTCTTTTGTATTATGAGTATTATTAATTTGTCTCACCAAGATTCAAGGAATGATTCAATGATTCAAGTCACTAGTGGTATTAATGGTTTGTCAAGAGAGTTCATCAAATAATGATTCAGTGTTTTAGTGAATTATTCTTGCAGTCTAAAGAATCTCTAATATAAAATAAATAAGTTTTTTTTTTCAATATAAATGTTAAAATTGTTAACTAGAATGCTTCATTTAAATTAATTGTTTAATGAATCATGATTCACTAGTGCAATCATGATGGTTTGTCCAACCAATGGCAACTTCTGCACTTTCTTTCAATTGATTTGCATGAATCATCCAAATGAACCAATTCACTAGAATGATTCATGCAAATCAAATGATTTTACAAAATAATTTTACAAAATAATTTTGTGATACCCAGTTTTGTATTATGGGTATTATTAATTTGTCTTACAAAACTTCTAGAAATGATTCAATGATTCGAGTTGCTTGTGGTATTATTGGTTTATCAAGGATAGTTCATTTACATAAACTGATTCAAAGAAGTATTTAGTGTTTCAAGAAAATTCTGACTAATTGTAGTGAACTAGTTCACTCAGACAATCCATGACAATTAACTGATTCAAAGATTCGCTATCATTATTATTAGCTTCTCCAAACAATCACAACGTTTGCACTTTCTTTCAAATTTAGCATTAGATATTCTGATACATTTGGTTCCTTACAATGATTCATTTAAATGAATAAACTGAAATAATGATTCAGTAAGTCAAGGCGATGGTGGCAGCATGCATTGTAGTTTTTAATTGCTTTTTTGTGTGCAAATTGATCTTGCTATGAGAAAGTAGCTGGACTATAAAGTTTGAATGCCATATAATGTCGCTGCCTAAAAGTAATTTCACAGTGAGAAAAGCAGCACTGCCACGTTGTCATGTGCATGGAGGTGGCGGTGTGTTTAAGTGTGTGGGTTTCGATGAACTCCAGATGTGCTGCTTTAGCAGTCTGCTCCACTACCGTCATCTGCTTAACAAGTGCAGGGCTGCGGAGTGGAGAGAGACCCCGCTGATGGCTCTGATGTTCCGCCATCACACACACACACTTGCACACACACACTAAAGCTATCTTTGGAATCGTATACTGCCACACTGCTCTTATTATTTCTGCAGCATTCAGTATGTAAACTCGGGTGGCACACTGCATTTGCCAAAGTACACAGATATACTGTACAACATGGACTGCATGGAATATTATATCCCAGAGAATAACGTACAATTGACTTTCAAATTTCAACATCAGCTGCATTTTTTTGTGAATTATCTAATCTGAATGTCAATATTTTAGATCAACATGACTTCAAAATCGACCCTATTTACTTAAAAATTGTTCTTTTCATGAATGCATTCATTTATTCTAAATGGGAAATCATGTCTAGTGCTATTTCTGTATGCATTTCTTGTATATTTTATGATGTGCAAAGCGAGATACCACCGAAACCAAATCTAACCAATAGTGTTAACAAAAAAAAGATAAAAATACATTTGAAACGAATATCTATTTACAGATTGAATTAGCAAACTCTTATTGAGCTCAATTCTATAAAGTTATGAAATGAGAATTTATTAGTCACCTAATGATTCTTTTTTCAATTATGCCTGACACAATTATACACTCACGGGCCACTTTATTAGGTACACCTGTCCAACTGCTCATTAACTTAGCTCCTGTCAGATAAGAACAGGAAACTGAGGCTACAATTCACACCGGCTTACCAAAATTGGACAATAGAAGATTGGAAAAACGTTGCCTGGTCTGATGAGTCTCAATTTCTGCCGTGACACTCGGATGGTAGTGTCAGAATTTGGCGTCAATAACATGAAAGCATGGATCCTTCCTGCCTAGTATCAATGGTTCAGGCTGGTGGTGGTGTAATGGTGTGGGGGATATTTTCTTGGCACACTTTGTGCACATTTGTACCAATCGAGCATCGTGTCAACGTCCCAGCCTACCTGAGTATTGTTGCTGACCATGTCTATCCCTTTATGACAACAGTGTACACAACGTCTGATGGCTACTTCCAGCAGGATAACGCACCATGTCATAAAGCGCGAATCATCTCAGACTGGTTTCTTGAACATGAAAATGAGTTCACTGTACTCAAATGGCTTCCACAGTCACCAGAGCTCAATCCAATAGAGCACCTTTGGGATGTGGTGGAGCGGGAGATTCGCATCATGGATGTGCAGCCGACAAATCTGCAGCAACTGTGTGATGTTATCATGTCAATATGGACCAAAGGAATACTTCCAGTACCTTGTTGAATCTATGCCACGTTGGATTAAGGCAGTCCAACCCAGTACTAGTAACGTGTACCTAATAAAGTGGCCGGTGAGTGTATATGCCTGACACAATTATATTTACATACATTATATATTATAAGAGCTATGGGTGTAATGCATCTTGGATCAACCCACAACACACAGTTCGGAACGCATGTGACCCCCGGATTAATGACTTTTTGAACTTTTAGGTTAATCCAACATTTATAACAATTGCAGAGAGATCGCCGACCCCCCATCCCCCCCACGGTGTAAAGCTGCACAATTAAACAGTAAAAGATTCTGATCTCGATTCAAACCTGCGCAACATGAATGATAAATGATAATGATTTGCATATGTTTATTAATCCTTTGAATCGCTGCTTGATCGAGAGAGAGATAGTTTTTACACGTTTTCAGTTAGTTACAAACAAATAAATAACACAGAAGTACTGGGAGAACAGTTTATAGTTCAGCTATAAACACTGATGTTTATGGTAAAGATTAAAATGTTGAGTGTTAATTAAATTAAAAGATTAAATGTTGTAGCAATTACATTGTGCAACCAATGGGTGGCAATAAACAATCATCAAAATATGTAATTGAATAGGTTTTTAGAAATAATCCACCTATAATCAAACGAAGCTTTAAGTGTGAATTGTTGAATCAATAATTGAAAATCAATATGATATGTTGTACAAGATGTTAGATTTCTATATTTAGCATTATCAACAACAGTAGCAAAGATCATTTTTCGTATTGAATATTTTCCTTTTTTTCAGCTGGTTCTGATTTTATTTTTATTAAAATTACAGGTTCTAAGTCATGTTTGTTAAAACCAACGGTTTTTGCAGTAATATATTTGTATAAATGAAAAGCAATTGACATTTGTCTCCTCGCTTTTTTGCGTGGGATTTGTGATCCGTTACACCACAAATATAAGCGGCTGTCTTCTGCAAATCATGGTCAAAAATGTATGATATCCTTTTTTTTTGTTTCGCTCAGAAAAAATAAATTAATAAATAAACAGGACATAATTTACATTAATGTAATTTTGATGTACATGTATAATATAATCATGATATCAATCACATAAAAATTGTGATTTAATTATGCCATGTGACATCAAAATTGCATACTGCAGTGTGATATAATTATTTTCATTCCAACATACTGTTTTATAAACTTTTTTTAAAAAGTGCGCAAACATACACAACCACCAGAATTCAAAGACTTTCCAGTAGAATGTTTTGACTATTCTAATGCACCTGGTTTGAATGAGCCTCTGAATACAGAGCAGCATGAAGCAGAGAAAGAGTAAAACTCTGTCACTATGCCAAGTCTGTGATATATTAGTGCTGTCTACTGTCTGTGTGAGGCGTCACTGAAGTTTCCCATCTATAAACTCCTCTCTGAACACCCGACAGCTGCGACAGTGATGCAGAGAATACTCAGAACATCAAACACCGACTCTTACCACAATAATCACAGACAAAAACTCAAGTACATAGAATAGAAATGACTTTTATCCCCCTCTCAATCAGAAAATAATGGCCTGAATATGCTGCAGATGACAAATATCATTTAAAGTGCCCCTATTATGCTATTTCAAATGACTCTCATTTTGTTGTGGGTGTCTCCTACACTAGATTTACATGCATGCATAACCAATAAACACATTCACTTTCTCATAACATACATGTAAAATAACTTTTTCTCAAAGACTCTCAAATAATTTATTTGATTCTTCTGAATTTATTTGATTCTTCACCTTTTTCTGTTTTATTTTTATATAATTATTTTTTAGGGGTTTTCACCTTTATTGATTGGACAGTGGAGATTTGCAGACAGGAAAGTGCAGGGAGCAGAGATAGGAGAAATGTTGGCAAAGGACCTCGAGCTGGGAATTGAACTCAGGTCACCGAGAGCACCTCTGTGCTATGTGTTGACGCACTAATCACTAGGCTATTGGCGGCGACTTCATCTCCTTTTTGAAAGCATACTCTGCTCTGATTGGTCAGATGACGCAGTCTGTTGTGATTGGTCTACTTCTTAAAACATGTATCAGAATCAAAACACACATTACCATATCTGTTCCTTCCTTCGGTAAATGTAAAAAAGTAAATCATAGATGCATTGAATTGCAATTTCAATTTTGGCCTTAAACAATTAAAAAAACTATAATCGAGATAAATGAATATTGATAAATAATTTTGAGAACTTTTGTTTATATTTTTACTATGTTTTGTTTTACTTTTTAACAGAGAGATTTTTTAACACATTTTTAAACATAATAGTTTTAATAACTCGTTCATTAATATTCATTCGGCTTAGTCCTTTTATTCATGAGGGGTCACCACAGCGGAATGAACTGCCAACTATTCCAGCATATGTTTTATGCTGCAGATGCCCTTAAACTCTTACATGCACACATACACTCATACACTACAGGCAATTTAGTTTATTAAATTCACCTATAGCACATGTCTTTGGACTATGGGGGAAACCCACGCCTACACGGAGAGAACAAGCAAACTCCACACAGAAATGCCAACTTACCCAGCCAGGACTCATACCAGCGACCTTCTTGCTGTGAGGTGATCATGCTACACACTGCGCCACCATCAGGACCCCTTTTAATAACTAATTTCTAATACTTTTGCCATAATGACAGTAAATAAGCATACACATAATAGTTAACTAGTTGGTTTGCAAGATACAGTATATTGTTCAGCTTAAAGTGCAACTTAAAGGCTTAGCTAGGTTAATTTGGTTAAATAGGCAAATTGTGTTAATTGAACAAGTTATTGGACAACAGTTTGTTCTGTAGCCAATCCAAAAATTCTAATTTATTAATTCTGACATAGACCTTAGCAAAATGTTAGACATCATTTGTGAAAAGAGATGCAACAATTATAGATTTTGGTTGTATGATTATAGTCTGAGGAATATCAACGTTTCACGGTTATCACAATTATTATGCATTCATTAATTTCAAAACACTAGTAGTTTAGAAAATGACATGAAAATATTCTTATATTCTGAAGTGTTATTTATCGCTGCTCAGTAACCTAATAATGCAGCACATAATAATAATAAAAAACAAACAATAGTCCGTTTCTCTTTGGACTTAAAATTAAGTGAAAAAATTGTTGGCATTTAAACATAAGTAATAATTTTACACTGAAAATAAATGACAGAACAATCAATCAGTGAATAAATTAATTAATGAATAAATAAAAAATATTTGTCTAATGTAAATCTAAGCTACATATTAGTATTTCTCTTTTAAGTGAAGTTTATTTATAAACTAATTTCGAGAGGATCACGTGCTTATGATTGCTAGCGGCTGGACCCACATTATCCAAATCTCCATGCACCAATCAGATGATCCCTAAGATACTATAAATACCCCGGGTTTCATATCACCGCTATCTTCGCTTTGAAGAATCCCCCCTTCCACCCCTACTCCTCCTCTCTTTAGATGGGTGACACGGTGGCCCAGCGCTTAGCGCTGTTGCCTCACAGCAAGAATGTCAATGGTTCTCGTTAAAGAGAACTACTATCTGCTCTTCAATCACTACGATGGGGGAGTTCTCGAGATCTACCTGAGCTCGATCTCCCCTCTCACCTTGCAACGGGAGGGAGCCCCGGGCTCGAGGATCTCATGAGCTCAGGGCTCTCTACCGGGACAGCATGCCAAACAAGCTTTATAATTAATCATCAGCTAAGTGTGAACTCTTGAAAGAGACCAAATGTAGTCAAAGTCTGCTGAACCTCTGTCTAAAAGGCACTATATTACAAAATTGTTTGGTATTTTCCTTTTCTCTTTGAAGTAGAAATGTGTATATTCCATATAATGTATGAAGCTGACCGGTCAGTTCATGTCACGTCACTTGCGGTGCGCTCGCTCCATTCTTTCAACTAGCTGTGCTTGGAAAGCATGAGTGCGGTGCGCGAGCTGCTGCCAATATGCGCGCCTTCCGTGTGCTTCCATTGAAAATAATGAACTTGCGCACACAAAAGACAGGACATGTAAACGGCTCTTAGTTAATAGCCTCAGCCAATAGTTAAAATCAGACTTTAATCCAGTGTGTGTGCGTATTGTGCACAAGCTTAGAACTATAAACTAGCCCGCAGTGGGCATAACTTTTAGTTGCAGCAGGTTTGTTCCGTGCAGAAATGTGGTGGTGAGAAGGCTTTACGATTAATTAACTGTGACGAATTAAAGTGCGGTTAATGTTAAAGTGAAATCGGTTAATCGTTGCATCCCTATTTGTGAAATATTTAAACTAAAAATAATTTAGATTTTTATAATAAATAATAATCTAAAATTCAACTGACTTTTTCTTTTTTCCTTTTCTTTTCTTTTTAAAATGTTGTTTTGATATGACCAAAATGACAATAAAAATCTGCATATTTATTTATTTATTTATTTATTTATTAAGTCACATTGACTCCATTGCAATTTTTATGAAAATGTTCAAAATTATGAACATTTTAAAAAATATATTACCTTTTTTTCTGATCAAAACAAGTATATGAAATGCTTGTATTATATCATGCTTGTCCTGACCAAGACGGTAGTAAAATGTAATATGTGCCTCCGTAAATATTCCTTTCCCATACAGATCCATCCCTCAATGTTTTTGCTCATTTTAATTGTATAAACTAGAGGAAAAAATCAGATAAATATGTACATTAATAAAACATTTTATTTCAGCAGACTGTAGGTGATATTTAATTCATGAAGCTCATCAATAAACTCCTTGATGGCAGACAGAGAGTCTGCCGGAGAGTCACGTCTATCTCCGTCATCAGAAGCCCAATCATCCGCCCACATCATCCAAACACATCCTCATTCACACACAGAGACTGTTAGCCCATTAACCTCATCAGCTGCTTGACATGATAATTGAGGAAAAGAGCAGGGCTTTTCTAAATCGCACAAAGGGAAGTTACACAAACGGCGAAACTGAGTGCAGCTCGAACAGCAGAGATGCTAGATTTCATTCAGTTCGCTAATATGAATGCTAACATAGTATTAGCCATCATTAGCCTTTTCATTGTGTGTTTTTTTTCTTGACAGGAAGTTATATTTCTATTATTCTGAAAGCTAAACTTAGTAATGTGTTGAGAGATGGCAGCTAGGCAGTTTTTAAGTATGGACTGCTAATATACTGTACACAACAAACAGTTGTTTTGTTTTTAAATGGCCGTATTATACTTGTTTATTTCATTTATTTATTTAATAAGGGACAATGTACATTAATAGTAAAGTTTTGTCCTCAACGGTAGGTGTTTTAACAAATAGAAATGCCAGAGATATAAATAATGTCTCAGCTAGTGCAGATTTCAGCTGTTTGTTTGTTTATTTTAGCCTAGTTTGGGAATCCTCCGCTGAATATCTCACACTCTTTGACCTTGAGACTGCATGTGTGTTAGTCTGCGTCTGCTGTGGGAATCAGAGAACAATGTCCATTAACAAAAACTTGCATAATCTCCAGAGGGAACAAAATCCCATCTTTATGGAGAAGATGGTTAGAGAGTCTCTCACAGGACACACTCATCTCCAGCCTAATGAAAATACACTACAGTTCTTCAGATTAGACTACTCAATCCAAAAAAATAGGTATAATTGCATTAATGTAAATATGGTTATACAACAACAAACTGTACTATAGTAAAGTTTTATTAAAATAAATAGTTTTTAATAATACATCTGACACACCTGAGACAAATATTAAACAAAATAAAGCAAAATAAAATAAAAAAGAAGTACCTTACTTCTCTAAAACATTATTTAACAGGAATCAAAAACTCAACCCAAGCTCATTCTGAATACATAGCCCTATATACATTTCTGGAGAGCACCAAATACGTCCCAGGAGCTACATTTTTTTTGTACTTTTTGTTTTCGCGTAAATCCGCCAGAGGCTGCTGTCGACTGACTAACCAATCGAATGACCCACCCTCCTCCTTCCCTAAACCCAACCAATAGTGTTTTCAAAAGCACAGATTGACCCGCCCACCCACTTATATAAACCCAACCGACCGTTTTCCAAAGCAATCCAGAAAAAGCAAAAGCAAAGCCCTCGCCTGATGAATGCAGACATACGTATTGCTGGCTACATAATTCGCGATCTCTAGAAATGTATATAAGGCTACGTTTTCAGAATTGCAGTGTTGCAAAATCTACAAATACTTTAAATACTTCAAAAACTACAGATACATTAAAAGAAAATTACAAAAAGCTATTATATATATATATATATATATATATTTACAGTTGAAGTCAGAATTATTAGCCCCCCTGAATTATTAGCCCCCCCGTTTATTTTTTTCACCAATTTATGTTTAACCGAGAGAAGATTTTTTCAATACATTTCTAAGCATCAAAGTTGTAATAACTCATTTCTAATAACTTATTTATTTTATCTTTGCCATAATGACAGTAAATAATATTTTACTAGATATTTTTTAATTCGCACTTCAGCAGCGCTTACTGGAGAGCGCACGAGAAGATCTGCACTTGAGCATGTAAATTTGAGTGCATGCAAGAAGTTTTGTGCACGAAGAGGAAATCAGCGCGCAAGCAAAGAGATTTGCATGCTCATATTACATGTAATACTGCGTGTAATATTTGTCTTTGAAATAGTTGGCAGATCTGTGTAAAAAAAAAAGCCTGCCGCCACAGCTGGGAAAAATCCGAGAGGAAACACTGTATATATATATATATATATATATCTGACATGGTGGCTCAGTGATTATGTATGAAATAAACATAATGAAATAAAATTATGCACAAATATAGTAAGGATATAATATAATATAATATAATATAATATAATATAATATAATATAATATAATATAATATAATATAATATCATATAATATAATATAATTAAATTTAATATAATATAATATAATATAATATAATATAATATAATATAATATAATATAATATAATATATATAATATAATAACCGTGCAAAACAGTGACTTAGTGGTTAGCACTGTCGCCTCATAGCAAGAAGGTCGCTGGTTCGAGTTCCGGCTGGGTCAGTTGGCATTTCTGTGTGTTGTTTGCATGTTCTCCCTGTGTTGGCATGGGTTTCCTCCGGAGGCTCTGGTTTCCCCCAAAGTCCAAAGACGATCCGCTTGTTAAGTCATGACCAGGGCCAGACGGAATCTGCGGACGTTTTTTGCTATTTCTGCGGAGAATTTTGGTAAAAATCTGCGGATTTCTGCGGAATTATTTTGGGAGTATCATAACTAAAACCTTAATATGTTAAATAAAAAATAATATCTTTTTAACTTGTATTTAATGTTTAAAATGCAAATCCAATTAGATTAACTGTAAATAGTTAACTTTAAGTAAATAAACAGAATTAATAATAGGCTAAAAATCTTCGGAAATCTGCGGAAAATCTGCAAAAAATCTGCGGAATTCTGCGCGCGCAGATTCCGTGTGGGCCTAGTCATGACACATTAAATACTGTTTCCGGGTCCAAGCCGCTACTCATTTGAATTGAGAAAATATTAGTTTATAACTTTTTAAACCTATCACACTTTAAAGTGATTTATACATAAAATCAAGGTGTACACAACAGTCTCTGGACTTGCTGCATCACAAATACCAATATATTAACAATTTATACAAAATGAATCATATCTGGACATATATATATATATATATATATATATATATATATATATATATATATATATATATATATATATATTGTGATTGTGATTTTCAAAAGTTTTACATCACTTTGTAAACGTTTAATATTACCATTTGATGAGTCTCCCCATTCAGTTTGATAGAGCGCTTGGACCCGGAAGCCGCTTCGCGTGACATCACACTTAACAAGCGGATAGGTGAATTGGATGAACTACTGTAAATTGGCCGTAGTGTATGAGTTTTTTTATGTTTATAAATATTAAAAAATGTCAATTTAAATGTAATTAAAATAAAAATAAAAGGGGCGCGGTGGTGCAGTGGGTAGCACTGTCGCCTCACAGCAACAGGTCGCTGGTTCAAGCCTCGGCTGGGTCAGTTGACATTTCTGTGTGGAGTTTGCATATTCTCTCCGTGTTCGTGTGGGTTTCCTCCGGGTGCTCTGGTTTCCCCCACAAGTCCAAAGACATGCGCTATAGGTGAATTGGGAAAGCTAAATTGTCAATAGTGTATGTGTGTGAATGAGTGTGTATGGATGTTTCCCAGTGATGGGTTGCACCTGGAAGGGCATCCGCTGCGTAAAACATATGCTATATAAGTTGGTTGTTCATTCCGTTGTGGCAACCCCTGATTAATATAGGGACTAATGCCAAGTTCAGACTGCATGATTTTCAAAGTAGTCGTGTCACAGATGTTTTCACACTGCATGATGCTACAAGGACAGACGAGTCTTCGCTAAGGTCCACCTTCCTGCGCCTAGACTGCAGCTCTGCACAAGACGTTTGGCCATAGGAGAAATGGTCGTGCCCAACTGAGCCTGGTTTCTCTCGAGGTTTTTGAAAATCTTCACTTTCGCAAATTAGTGAAGTTTTTTTTCCTCGCCGCTGTCGCCACTGGCTTGCATGGTTGGGGATCTGTAGAGCTGCGCATCGATGGAATTGCTCTTCAGTGTTTGGACTCTCAGTAGTGATTATTAACCCACACTGAACTGAGCTAAACTGAACTGAACTTAATCTCTGAAAACTGAACTGACACTGTTTCAATTCACTATAATCTTCCATGTGAAGCTGCTTTGACACAATCTACATTGTATAAGCGCTATACAAATAAAGATGAATTGAATGAATTGACTTGAATGATTATCTGGGTTAGCGTTCCGTCGGTGCTTTGTTTACACTGCAAGATGTATCGGCGAGAGGGTGGTTCACACTGCATGACTTTAAAATAGGACGAATCGCCGACAACTTTGTCCAAACTACATTTCACTACCAAACACACGTGAGAAGACATGAAAACAACGCAAGGTCACATACTAAATATCTTGTTATTAACTACATAATGAGAAAGACGCCTGTAGTGGGGTAGAAAATGTACTTATTTTGCTCACCTGGCTTTGAAGGGAGCAATTTTTTTTTTTTGACCCGGTTGTGTATACTGCATTGCTCTGATGACATGTCAAACAGACACGGTGCTCATGCCAAATTTCCAGGAGTTTTTCCTCAATTTCTTGGGTCCAAATAAACTGAAAAGGAGCACTTTTAACTTCTCCCCCAACCTCCCGCTGGCCTGCAGGTACCCAGTATTGAATGCTGCCCTCTCATTAGCTGTAGGTGATCATTGATGTTCTTTTCAATAAGAACACATTCCACACGGCATGATCTGGAGCCGACAGCTCCAGATATTTAGCACGCCAATCTCACGGGTGTCGGCGACTCATCTACGATTTTCTCAGATTGCGTCTTCGATAGTTCATACTATGTGATTGTTATGTGAACGAGCACCGATTTGCCTGTGATTTCAGGCATTTGTCAGCGATTTCTCAAAAGCTGTCGCCGAGTCAAAATCGGGGCTAAAATCATGCAGTCTGAACTCGGCATAAGACAAAAAGAAAATAAATGAATGAATGTATGAATGAAAAAAAATAAAAATAAATCAATGCATTTGTTTTGCAATGAAAATGTTTCTAACATCTTTGTTTTTCCTATTTTTATTTTATTTTTAAATCTGCAAACAATTTGCAAGACCCGTGATTACCATGAACAACCACCAAAACACTCCCAGACAACTGTAGGACCACACATATGAAAAAAAAGTATTTTCAACAACAACTTCAGAAAGAAACACGACTTTTCTTCACCAAACAAATAAAAACATGCAACTGTGACAGGTGCACTGCAACTAGCATCAAATAATGTATAAAATGAATAACAGAAGTGCTGAAGTTTCTGCTCACAAGTAAAAGCTCCCCACTGTTCTCTGCAGTTTCTCTAACATTAACATTCAGATCCAGTCATTCAATGCGGTAAAACTTCAGCCAGTTACATACTTTATTAATCACTTCTGATCAATCCCAGAGAACAAATAAACAATTTAAGTCATCCATTTAGTACTACAGTAGTAAACAATAGATGCTTTACTTACAACAGAGAGACCACTGGCTTCCATTACAATGGAAAGAAAAGTTAAGTATAAATCAATCAATAACAAACACAAAGAGCCCGGCATTACATTCAGATCTGTGCTATTACATCTAATAGAGGTTTTGATATTGATGTCAATGCTTGGCTAGTGTTCCTTGGCACGAATAACGAAAACGTTGTCAAATATAATAGATTACTCGACTTTAAATGCAAGGATTTGGAAACGGAGGTCCTATTTTGATACTAAATTTGTGTCTGGCAGATGTACTTTGTGAAACGCTGATGGAAATCAATTATCTATTGTTCTGCAGCGAACTTGGCCATCCTGTGGCAAATCTAATCTCGCCCGGACAAGAATATCCATAATTGCGGACGTGATCTTTTCATGCTTGTTCTCATTTATTGTGACCTCCTCTAAAAGTAAAGCTAATATTCATGTGCGTGCGAATCTACATGGCGGATGTTCATTGATACTGTTGCCAGCTGAGTTGAATGATGAAGCTTTTAACCCTCCTGTTGTCTTAGTATTCTGTATACACATCATTCACCCTTCGGGGTCAAAAAGAACCCGCCTTCAATATACCTCTAAAATAAAGCAGCTAAATATAATATATCCTCAAATCTGTTTTGCCTGAAGAAACCTCATCTTTTATCACATACATATCTAGTTTTTCCAACATTGGCTCATTCTGAAAATGTAGCCCTATATACATTTCTGGAGATCGCAAATTATGTAGCCAGAAGTAAGTATGGCTGCATTTCGTCTTTAAAGCGAATGCTAGGGGGTGGTGTGACGCCGTTCCCTTACATGCTAGCAGTTGACCACTTATCTCCGTATGGACGGCTTTCCCGCTGTTACCAGTTTGCCCAGTGGCTCGCAGCATATGTAGGCGGACTTGAGATGCAGAGAGGAGTTGACTTCGATGATAGGGTTAAGTGGGTAAGACAAAAACAAAAGCCAAAAAATAAAATAAACAAGTAAATAAAAGGGTGAGAATTTGGTCAAATCCAGGCCCGTGCAGAGGTGTTCCAAAGGGCATGCTCCAGTTTTCACGACAAGTGGAGGTGGGCCGGCGGGGCACTTACTTTCATTTTGGAACGGCACTTTATATCCCAGACTCAAAAGGGCATGTACACTGCACAGGTTGAGCCCTATCTGTGCACGTGCCTGGTCAAATCTGAAAACGTAGTAAAAATCAGAGGGCTTTTCTTTTTCTGGATTGCTTTTTAAAACTATTAGTTGGGTTTAAGGAAAGCGGGTGGCCACTGGTCAATAGGTGCTTTTTAAAACACTATCGGTTGGGTTTAGGGAAGGAGGTCAGTGGGGGGATCGGTTGGTTGGTCAGTTAGTCGGTAGCGGCCTCTGGTGGATTTACGTGACAACAGCAGGCACGAATGGCACTCGCAAGAGAAATTTGAGATCTGAAAAAGCATACAGAGGCCTCTGCTGGATTTATGTGAGAAGAGCAGGCACGAATGGCACTCATGAGAAAAAATTTAAGATCTGAAAAAGCAAACACAACGGTCTCTGGTGGATTAGTGAAAACAAAAACTGCAAAAAACGAACCTCCTGGGACGTATTTGGTGCTCTCTAGAAATGTATATAGGGGTACGTTTTCAGAATGAGCCTGGGTTGATTTTTTTCTTCATGAGTGTGGAGAATTTCATCAGTAGTCAAAATCGAGTGATGCCCACTGATTAACCAAAGTACAAGGTATATTTTCTAAAAGTATCAGTATGAGTGTAGAAAGTTTTTAGCAGGACAGTATTCGCAAAAGTTAAAGCAGCAGATTATTATTCAATATCTGTATAATGACATAGGTATGACACAGGTATTAAAAGAATGTGGTGAACTATAAGGACATTGCTGATGTCTTCATTTCGCAAAAAGCTTATAAATCATGCAGAATGAGTTTTCAGGGAGTAAAACTGTACTGTACTGTACTGTTTCCTGTTAGGGCTGGGTTTAGGGGTAGGGTGGGGTTGGAGCAATAGAAAATACAGTTTGTACCTACAGTTGAAGACAGAATTATTTGCCCCATTTGATTTTTTTTTTCTTTTTTAAATATTTTTCAAATTATGTTTAAAGGTGCAGTATGTAAGTTTGACACCCAGTGGTTGAACTAGGTATTGCACTCCTGGATCATAATAAAAGTACGCTGGGATGCCAGATTGTGTACAGGAGCGAGTGATTCAAACTGTGTTCTAAATAAAAGCAACGACACGCGATAGAGGGAATATTTTCCATATTAAAAGGAGTTTTTGTCCTAACCAACACCTCGAATTGATATATTAGAAATGGCTTCTATTTCTCACAGCTGAACAACAGAAACCTATGACAGCTAGATCACCTTGTGTGCTTTATTCTGTGCTAAATGCTAACAATGCGAGTTTGAATGCATTTTACATGGCATTTGTTGCCATATACTGAAAGCAGAAAGTTCACCTCAGATCTTGAAAATACAATAAACCGTCTGAAATTGAACTTTAGAACTAAACACATATGAGTGATTCAGCATCTACATTGATGTTAAAGTCTGTTAACATGTATTAAATAGATTCTAAACCTTACCGTTTCGTGAGCGAGTGCATATTCTGTGCTTCTGAAAGGCTGTTTTTACATTTCTGTCGTGTTTCGTCTGGTGCAAACAGCCAAATAGCTGATCACTGCCTCTCTCGTCACAGCGTGTTGTTAGGACACGCGGTTACAATGTAACCTGCTCACCTAATGTTTACGTTCGTAATATTTATGTAATTTGCTAATTAATAACCTCATGTGGACCTGAATCTGTCTCCCATACTGTTCTTTTTGGTCACGGACGTATGCTTTCAGAGTCTTTCTGAATGAATGAATGAAATACGCTGTTTTCCAACAAGGCAACCCGGGGTGCTGACATATAATTGGCTTAACTGGCATCGTGCATATGAAATTTATCTAAACAAAGACAGCGTTCCGGCACGGAAAAACCATTTTCAAAGCAGAATATCTGACTTCAGCATTGTTTTTCAGTTAAACAAGTATGTTCCTTTGGGATGTTTCTTAAATATCTGCCCACATATTATGGTATTTTTATGCTTTAGAAGAGTCAAAAACTTACATACAGCACCTTTAACAGAGCAAGGAAATTTCATAGTATGTCTGATGATATTTTTTCTTCTAGAGAAAGTCTTATTTGTTTTATTTTGGCTAGAATAAAAGCAGTTTTTAATTTTTTAAAAACCCTTTTAAGGACAAAATTATTAGCCCCTTTAAGCTAATATTTTTTCCGATATTCTACAGAACAAACCATCATTTTACAATAACTTGCCTAATTACTCTAACCTGCCTAGTTAACCTAATAAACCTAGTTAAGCCTTTAAATGTCACTTTTGTCATTAGAAATGAGTTATTAAAACTATTATGTTTAGAAATGTGTTGAAAAAAATCTTCTCTCCGTTAAACAGAAATTGGGGGAAAAAATAAAAAGGGGGGCTAATAATTCTGACTTCAACTGTATGTAATGGGGGGTTCAAAATTCAAAAACGTAATCGTATCGAATACACAGTTCTTTGAAATTTGGAACTAGTTCTAAAATGGAACCGCTTCTCAATACCCTACCCTGCAGCGGATAGGGTTTTCTAATTTTTCCTAAAATATGTTTTAACAGAGCAATACATTTTTTACAGTATTTCCTATAATATTTTTTTCTTCTAGAGAAAGTCTTATTTGTTTTATTTTGGCTAGAATGAAAGCTTTTTTATCCATTTTAAGGTCAATATTATTAGCCTGTTTAAGCAATATTTTTGTTTTGATTGTCTACAAAACAAACCACTGTTATACAATGACTTGCCTGATTACCCTAACTTGCCTAATTAACCTAGTTAAGCCTTTAAATTGCACTTCAAGCTGAATGCTAGTATCTTGAAAAATATCTAGTAAAATATTATTTACTGTCATCATGGCAAAGATAAAAGAAATCAGTTATTCTAAATAATTTATTAAAACTATTATGTTTAGAAATGTGTTGGAAAAAATCTTCTCTCGGCTAAACAGAAATGATATATACAAGGGGGCTAATAATTTAGGAGGGCTAATAATTCTGACTTAACTGTATCTACAGTATGTGTAGTAATAAAGTGAGTAGATTGTGTATATTTCAACTTTAATTAACTCAACAAGATCCTCTTGAAAACCCTGCAGTGAAAGCAAAAACTGACTTTGGAAGAAAAGCTTATGCTAATGTTTCCTTTGAAATGCTTTTGAACTTTTCAATTGTGGTGAGACACATTTTGAAAGTAAAAATAGACTTGTAATGCTGTAATTTAAGATCTTTGTCCTGTACGTGTTAGCTGTGTTCAGCATCTGCTCATGCTTTGCACTCATTGCTTGCTAAGCATGTTTACATTGCACATGGGAATGCGACAGGGCTGTGCACACAGAGCAGGTCATAGTGTTTGACACAGCTTTGTTTGGCACTTTTATTACTGGGAACCACTTTCTACAGCTTATTCTCCAGAAACAGAGACAGAAACAGATCTGGCCACCTATAGGCGACCATTTTAGACATTACAAGAGCTGTGTTCCGATATCTGTAAAATCGCATAAAATATGTGCAAATAAAGCACCTTCCATCCAATGAGTCAATGAAAACTAAGTTGTCGCTTCCTGTGTGAGCTGTGTGAGTTTTGTGAGCATTATGAGCTGTGTGAGTCTTTTTCTTCTATAATAAATTACTCAGAAGACAATGCCAACACAAAATAAACGAAGCTTTGGAAGTATAAGATGCTCTTTGGGAGCGCAGACACTCTGGACAGTTCTGGAGGTAATAATACTGAACCACTGTGATGATGGACTTTGGCTGAGGCATTTTAGAATGTACAAAACAACATGTTTTACAATGTGTCCGCTCCACTGGTTTGTCCATTAATGCCGTCCACCCATTTTTATCATCACATGATCACTTATAACAAAATGACATGACACTTTTAACGGCCAAACTGGAATTGATAACACGGACTCATTCTGAAAACGTAGCCCTATATACATTTCTGGAGATCATGACCTATGTAGCCAGAAAGACATATGGCTGCATTTCGTCTTTAAAATGAATGGTACGGGGCGGTATGACATCGTTCCTGTTCACGCTACCAGCTGACTGTTTACCTCCAAATGGAGGGCTTTCACGCTGTTACCAGTTTGTCCAGTGGCTTGTAGTGTACAGTATGCTGACGGACTTGAGACGCAGAGAAGAGCTGACCGCAACAACAAGGTTCAAGTCTGGCGAAGAACGGTTCCAATAAGCAGGTAAGACGAAAACAAAGGCCACAAAATAAAATAAACAAGTAAATAACAAAGTGAGAATGTGTTAAAATCTGAAAACGTGGTAAAAATCAGGCAAGGGTTTTTCTTTTTCTGAATTTGCTTTTAAAAGTTGGTTGGGTTTAGGGAAGTGGATGGGCGAGTCTATCGGTGCTTTTTAAAACACTATCGGTTGGGTTTAGGGAAGGGAGCGATCAGTCAGTCAACAGCGGCCTCTGGTGGATTTATGCGAGAAGAGTAGGCGCGAATGGCACTCGCGAAAGAAATGTGAGATCTATGGTGGATTCGTGAAAACAAAAACTGCAAAAAAGCGAGTCTCCTGGGACGTATTTGGCGCTCTCCAGAAATGTATATAGTAATAAGTTTTCAGAATGAGCCTGGGTTGGAAATTAATTCTGTTAAAAGTGTTTCCTTTGTAGTTTATGTGCATTTTTCTTCATCGAATAAAAAGTTTATCCTACTGCATTATGTGCAAACAATTTTATGTGCATTTTCAAAATTTATGCACATCTTGGTGTTTCCATCAAGCCATTTTTTAAATGGGATAACCCAAAATCCACATAAAAATAGGTGGATGGAAACATAGCTGAATTTAACACTGCATTATACCGAATTTTACAAAAGATACACTGAATTTTTTTTTAAATTATGAGATACCCTAATTGGAAAAATCCCAGGCAGTGTAACCAGGGATAGACGCTGACAACAGGATGCGGATCCAAATGCAGGTATTTATTAAAGGAATGGTCAGGCAAGCAAAGATCAATACAGAAGCAAACAGTCTTATGAGGGAAATCCAGAATCGTAGTCAATATAGCAGGCAAATGGTCACAAGGATGGCAGCAGACAGGGAGAAACAGATAAACAAGGCGAGGGTCCAAACACGGCAAGAACAGGACAAGGTAACGCTTAGAATTGTGACTGATAACAGGTAACAAGACTTGGCAACTGGAGAGTGTGTTTGCTGTTATATACTGTGTGTAATCAGTCTTTGACAATCCTCCGGTGGTGTGTGTGTGCAATCAGTGGAGATGAGGAACATGTGTGTGTGAGCGGAGTGCATGTGTGGAGATGTAGTCCATTAGATGGTAGATTTGTAGTCCGTTGTGTTTGTGCATGTAAACCAGCGATCTAAGGGGAGAAGATCGCTGGTGATCGTGACAGGCAGAATCACGTGTATATTTCTAAATCACAGAATGAGATGACTAAAAATGTTAAGCCAAGATGGTGGAAGAATGTTTTAGTAAAATTTAAATATAGATTTTTAAAAATGTGGCACAATGCGAGAGAGCGGAGTTTCAGGACATACCCACCAATTGCATAATTGTCACGAACCAGTGGCAGCTCAAAGCTGTTTAGGACCAAAACAAACTCCTCCAAAATTTAGCGAACTACAGAAACGAACTCAAAACAAACTTCTTTTTGGCTGGATTTTGATCTAAATGTCGTAATTTTAGTTCTTTTTTCGATTGTGTTTGAAGTATACCAGGGCTTTTAGTCTAGCTAAAAATCCAATGCACCTGCACCAGATTCATTCATTCATTTTCCTTTGGCTTAGTCCCTTATTTATCAGGGGTCGCCACAGCGGAATGAACCGACAACTATTCCAGCATATGTATTACACAGCAGATGCCCTTCCAGCATCAACCCAGTACTGCGAAACCTGATTCATCAACTAATATTTTGATCCCTGGTGAACACATTTTCAACTAACAACAGCATTTGCTAATGCTACTGCTAATAACCACCAAGAAAACCAACAAAACACTAATCACTAAAGGAGCATCAAGATGCCATTAAGCTGGCATTTTCAGTTGCCCCAAAGGGCTGTAAGTCCCTTGAGTGGTCATTCTTTATTTCGGGCAAGATCTTTTGTGTGTCTGTAAGTGAGTGATCTAAAACAGGCACGTCGTAGGTTTTAGCCCAGCCATCTGTCTGTGAGTCTGTCTGACTGTCTGTGCTTCAGTCTGACAGCTGCTGGTCACTTCTGTCTATGGCTCATGACAGCTAATGCAGTCTGCTAATGCTGATGGCCACACTGAGCCCAACTGACCGTGAGGCACAATGAAGCCCTGAAAGCAGGCAAGAGAGCATTTAGAGATTTTGATGTCTAAAAGGACATACAGTATCGAAAGAAGAAAGAAGTTTACATTTTAGCCGTGTTATGTGCGTTGGGTTGCGTAACAAGATTTTCACACAGAATTTAAGGCCCAATCCCAATTCTATTTTCTACCCCTACTCCTTCCTCTTGGCCCTTGAAACAGAGTGTGAAGGGAAAGGGCTTCAAATTTTACCCCTAAGAAATGGGACACCACTAGAACACCTGCACACGTCATCATATACCATCAAGAGCTCGTACTTCATATGAGATTAACAATAGCGACTGCTAGTTATTCCAGTTGCCTTATTTTTTGGTATTTATCTTCAGGAAATCACTGAAGGCATACTGTATATCATGTTATCATAACAATATAATGTGGCAATAAGATCGTAACTGTACTGTGCATTTACACCTTGGCCATATTCATCTATGTAAACACAAGAAAAAAACATTAACATTATACCAGACACTGTAAAAAGGTGATTCCCAGCCTTTTCTGACAGGGTATTCGAGTGTCATCAAGTGACAGATGTGAAAGTATGTTGTTGGACTACTATACAAGAGTTATTAGCATATTATGGATTATAGATACCAAAATTTTGCGCTTTTTCTATCATTTTTTAAAAAGCATGATGGTGAAACCCGAACGCCGTTATAAATGTATTAAAACAAATGCTTGTTTGTTGTAAAAATTCGTAATAATGACAAAAAATAAAACTAATTTGTGCATCTCCTGACTTCCGTGTGCAGCCATGCTACCGTTGTAAATGGTGTATTCTGGGAAATTTTCGTACCCCTTGGTTTTGAGTGCAGTCCTGGAAAATCTCTGTTTCGAGGGCTATCTAGCCCTTCCCCTTAGCCCTATGCTTTCAAGCTAATTGGGACACCCCTACCTCTTCACGAGAATGTGCAAAATGCGGGGTATAGGTAAGGGGAAAGGCTAAGGGGGAGAATTGGGATTGGGACAGAAAGATTTTCCACATATAAACAATAATTTTAATAACTCATTTCTAATAACTGATTTCTTTTATCTCTGCCATGATGACAGTACATAATATTTTACTAGGTATTTTTCAAGATACTAGTATTCAGCTTAAAGTCACATTTAAAGGCTTAACTAGTTTCATTTCACAAGTTAAGGTAACTAGCCCACTCATTGTATAATGATGGCTTGTTCTGTAGACAATCCAAAAATATATTGCTTAAGGGGGCTAATAACTTTGACCTTAAAATGTATTTTAAAACAATTAAATCTGCTTTTATTCTAGCTGAAATAAACAAATAAGACTTTCTCCAGACACAAAAATATTACAGGGCTAATAATTTTGACAACTGTATAAAAATAGACTTTAAATCAATATTATTCAACATAAGCATAGAATATTCACCAGTGTTACAAATCTGTGGATAGCAGCTACTAGGGGTGTCAAAATTAATTGTTTCTTCGGTGCACTGCGATGCAGACGCGGACAATTCGGTATCGGTTCAGTAATAATCATAACCGGTTATTACGTACTGACGTCAATCATCTCATATGTGCTATGTCGCCGTAGCTTACTATGGCGAGGGAGGCGAGTGCGAGTATTTACAACGCTCCAACTACTTAAAATTTCACTGTGTGTGTGTTTGCTGGACAGTCTTTCACTATGGAGCTAGTTTAGTATCAAAAGTCTTTCACGCAAAAGACACGATGTACACATGCATAGCCTAATTCACGTGCATAAAACCAAATTCACGTGCGTAAAATATTTATATATATTCACAAAAACAATTCACGTGCTCAAAATAAAAATACATATTCATAAAATACGTTTCACAAATGCAAAACACCATTTGCAAATGTATAAGAGTGTACAAAAAGTTTTGAATGTTTAAATCTTGCGAGTTCATCCTGAATGAGAATGTGCAAATCCTCTTTCACGTACGACTACCCCTGAATACGTGTTTGTGTATTTTTGAGACTGTCCTGGCAGAGGCAGGCAACTCGTAACCTTTCAGCCAATCAGATGAGAGCTGTATTCAATATCATCCACTCTGCGCTCCTTTTGCACAGTCAGTTCCTCTCCAGCATGGCGAACGGAGAAGCAAATGCGCAGGATTCAAGCATTACATTCCCTGACTTTCACTGACTAACTTAATTTCCATTGTATCTAATGAACGTAAACAGGATGTTATTGTGCTTTAGTAATATGTAGAATATAAATATAGTATTAATACTTTTTGGGATCTTTTTCAACACAAATCGGAGCCTCTCGGATCATTTCAAATATGTTTGATGCTGTTCAGGATTTTAAATTGGGCTGATCACTGCTTTGATACCCTGCTTTGATAAGCCTCTATTTCACTGCGACTGAGAGAATGAAAGTAAACTCCAATTCTCTCTCTCACTGTGGCCCATTTGACCGTCTGGCGTGACTTTTCCTCTCCTCTCGGCTGTTACAGCGATACTTCTGGATACAGACACGAGCGTGCGAGTTTTCTCCACCGAGTCTATCATGGATCAGCTGTGCTCGACGCTGCAGTGTTGCCAGATGTAGCTGACTGATTCCAGCCCAAAACTATCCAAAACTCGCCGAAATGCCTATCCAAAACCACCTAATCTGGCAACACTGTAGCCACTGCCGTTTATCAGTGTCACTCATCGGTGAACAGCGTCTGTAAAATAAAATATACAATTGTGTATGGAAAGCATCGTCAATGCACCGTGATGCACTGAGACATCGAATTGAACCGAATCGATGGCATGATAATCGGAACCGAACCGTGAGACCAGTTCACACCTCTAGCAGCTACAGTATATACAGTACTGTTGGCTATGACATATAGTGTTCGCCATACCTGCATTTGCATTAACTTCTCTAAGTCTGTTCACGCAGTAGGTGAATAAATAAACATGAAACTAAAACCAACAGCCAAGATTCACTGAATCATTCATTCGAACAATTCACTCAAAATGACTGATTCATTTAGAAACATAGAAAATGACTAACTGTGTCTGAAATTGTGTACTATATTGCATGCTACATTTTAATTTTAAGCATTCTAGAATGTCCTGTGTAATATGAGTACAGTATGATTGCATTTTAGATGCACCACATTTGCTGTGCTGTTAATTTCATGTGACCCACCATCGTGACTTAAAGGGATAGCTCACCCAAAAATGAAAATTCAGAAATGATTTACTCATTCTCCATCATGTTCCAAATTACTTTGAGTTAAACACAAAGGAAGATACACTGAAGAATGCAGGAAAAATTTACTTCGATTGTATTTTTTTGTTCCTACTATAGATGTCAATGGCTGAATTCTTCCAAACATTCTTCAGAATATCTTGTTTTGTTTTCAAGAAAAGAAAGAGGTGCATAAAAGTTTACTAAAAACCACTTGAGTGTGAATAAAATAAATGGTGAGGAAATTGTAATTGTTGGTTGAACTATCCATTTCCATGTATAAATTCCTATCCTATGGGAGAGTAAAGTGTCCATCAAAGTGTCTACTAACTACCATATAACAGCTAACTGACAACCATATTCTGCTGCTGTGTGAAAGTGGCTGAAGTGTGTTGATATGGACAGAACCTGCCAAAATCGCAGAGGAGTGTGAGATACGTCTTTCTGTCATGTTGACAGGCTGTATGTGCTTTAGAAGAACAAGCCAAAGTAGGAATTGTTCTACTGGAAATTATTTTTATTCTAACTCAAATATCTAAACTTTCTACAGTTATTTCGAAAGATTTTAGATGATCTTTTGAAAAACAAATTGTGTCAGGAGTAAAAGAAATTTACCTAATTTACCTAATTACCTAATAATACCTGGTTTATTCAGCAAGGATGCATTGCATCGGTTAAAAAGTATTAGTAAAGACATCTATGGCAGTGGACCATAAAACCAGTCTTACGTTGCACAGGTATATTTGTGGGAATGGTCAAAAATACACTGTGTGAGCTATTTGTTTTTCTTTTATGCCAAAAAGCATCAGTTTATTAAGTAAAGATCATATTTCATAAAGACATTTAGTCAATTTCCCACCATAATTATATCAAAACATACTATGTGAGTAATAATATGCATTGCTAAAAACTTAATTTGACTATTTTCACAATATTATAACCTTTGGATTCCAGATATTTCAATAGAACTTTACAGTATATCTAAGTCAAATATTGTCCTTACAAACCCTATATCAATGGAAAGATTATTGATTCAGCTTTCAGATGACGTATAAATCCAATTTGTATAAATGTATACATATGTAGAGATGTATAAATATTTTTTAATTATAGTTTTGTGGTCCAGGGACACATTTATAATGCCATCATTTGTCTAATTCAACTAAAGGTTTATTAAGCTGTGTTTTTCATTTGACATATATCGATTTATTTATTTATTGTGTCTTTGTGTAATTTTCTTTTTGTCTGTTTTGTGATTCGACAAGCCCAGTTGTTATCTAGTTTCAATGTACTGATCCATTTATTTTGACAAAGTCTTAAAGAGAAAAGAAGATTTTGAATTGAATTGAAAACCACCACATGCTTTCTAAAAATATAGAGAAAAGAAAATAGGACCTAGAATTGAACACTGTGGCATCCCCAATGAAGAAGCCTTTTCCCAGAGGTGAAATTTCCATAGCTTACTGAAAAGTATCTGATACTTTGATACTTTAAATTAAGAGCCAGGGTTTGCATACAGCACATAATGATAGAAATGTAATGTTTGGCTGAAGAATATTGAGAAATGAAAATGTACTTCAGGTTTTATCTAACGTAATACTACAAAAGAGCTTCTCTAGTTTGGGAAACCTTCTTACATCTGTGCCAAACCCACATATAGGCATATGACTGACTGACTCATTTGGGGAAATTTTAGCAGAAGTGGTTGGCGTGTTAGCAGGCGTTGGCTTCAGAGGTACCCTTGCATGCTTTTTTTAAATAAATATGGCAAACAAAGCTCCTAAAAACAGAAACTCCGGAAACCTATTTTTAATTTAGAGATAATGATGATGATACTGCAGCCACCTTTAGATTATGATGGGTTTGGCTCTGATTTAGCAAAATGACTGACTCCAGGTTAATGGCCAGCTTCACTGCCTCTTTGTTTGAGACAGTTTGGGACTGTTTAGACAGGCTAAACTATATTCTTAATCTCTAGGCCTTCTCTAGACCTTCCTTAAACTTTTGCATAACCTAAAGCTTTGCAGACCACAATTCAAATCCATCTGAAGTGTGCTCTTACAAGCTATAAAGACATAATACACCTTCTTCTAGTTCTGCACGGTATTGGAAAAACTTGACATCGCGATATTTAATTTTTCTGTGATATATTGCGATATGAATACAATTTCGGCAAATGACTTGAAAAGCTCTATCTGGAATGAAATCATTAATTTAGATTGGTTGGAATAATCTTGTAGTGGAGTGACTTAAAGAAATTGCAAGCATAAATAAATAAGAGCAAAATAAAAGTGAAATACTGTAAGTAGTCAGATAAGCAGGTACAGTAATACGATACCATACAATACAATATTATCATGATATTTTGTACCTAGGTAATGATAGATCACGATACCTGCGATATACTTCAAGAAAACTATCAACAACATATCACGATATCCGTAAATGTGTAGGGAAAAAAGTTATAAGATGTATTTCTTTTATTAACAGCACATATATTTTATAGAATTGCATCATTGGTGTACTTTCATCTGCCATTACGAGAAGCTCCACCTATACTGCGGTAAACGGCAGCAGTGCAAGGCTAATGAATTCAATCAGATCTTTTGTACCTTTAAATAAATATCAGTACTTGGCTACATGGCTCCCCGTTACATTCCGAATAGATTTTAAAGTATTATTACTTGTCTACAAATCACTAAATGGCCAAGGACCTCAATACATTACAGATATGCTCACTGAATACAAACCTAGAAGAACACTCAGATCTCTAGGATCATATAAACTAGAAATTCCAAGAGTTCAGTCAAAGCAGGGTGAATCGGCTTTCAGCTACTACGCCCCTCGCTGCTGGAATCAACTCCCAGAAATGATCAGATGTGCTCCAACATTAGGCACATTCAAATCCAGACTGAAAACACATTAGTTTAACTGTGTCTTTACTGAATGAGCACTGTGCTACGTCCGACAGATCGCACTATTATGTTTTTCTCTTCTTTTTCATTCTTTTACAACCTGTTTTAACATATTTTTATCTGTTTTTGTCTGTTTTTTATTATCTGTTTTTATTTTTATTTTTTTTCTTACATTTGTCTTTTTATTCCTGTTTATGTAAAGCACTTTGAATTGCCACTGTGTATGAAATGTGCTATATAAATAAACTTGCCTTGCCTTGCCTTGCCTTGTATTGCAGGTGTAATTATCATGATAAATGAGCATATCGATAAATCCACAAAGTCCACACCTATTATTGAATGTAATGTAAAATAACACTGGACATTCTTCATTGCTGATCAACAATAATCCCATTGTGATCCTGTGACTATTGTGAATGCACACATTGCGATATTGATGTTGAATTGTGAATACTGTGCAGCCCTGTTCTGAGAGAAATTAACTGTTATATGCGCAAAGACCATGTTCATTGGAAAAATGTAAGAAACTGCACAGCACCTTAACTCTTAAAGGTGTGAATCTTCGCCATTAGTGCACCACTAATTAATTTATTACTGCAGCCATGACAGCTGGGAAATCTACACAGCATATTTTTAAAAATATTAGTAAAATAAATAAATGTGAGGAATTACACAATCCTTCAGAGGTTTTTAGTCAGTATGTCTTCTAATCCAAATAAGCTCATTTTTAAAACGTAGCTCTATATACATTTCTGTCTTTAAAACAAACGCGGTATAACGCCGTTCCTTTTCGTGCTTACCAGCTGACCGCTTATGGACGGCTTTTTCAGTGTTACTACTTTGTCCAATTTGAGACACAGAGCAGAGTTGACCGTGACAACAGGGTTCAAGTCTGGTGAAGAACGTTTCCAGAAAGCAAGTAAGACAAAAACAAAAGCCAAAAAATAAAACAAACAAGTAAATAACAGGGTGTTAATGTGGTAAAATCTGAAAACGTGGTAAAAATCAGGCTGCAGTGAGGGCTTTTCTTTTTCTGGATTGCTTTAGTAAACATGTCGGTTGGGTTTAGGGAAGGGGATGGGTGCTGGTCTATCATTGACTACGTTTACATGGACACCAATAATTCGATTTTAATGCGATTAAGACAATACTCTGATAAAGAGTCGACCATGTAAACAGCAATTTTTGATTAATTTAATCAGATTAAGGTCATAATCGAACTAAAGAGAAATCGAATTAAGACATGTGGAGTATGCCGATTTAAGTCGCATTATTGAAGTGCAGTACAGACATGTAAACACCTTAATCGAACTATTACTGTCATGTAGGACTTTAAGCCGCTTTTGCAACAGGGTAGTACACACACACACACACACACACACAAGCACGGCTGTTTGACACTCTCTGCACCTACCGAGTCAGTGCAGCCCACAGACACCTGCATCGTGAAATGCGGAGGTGTTTTTTCTTCCATTCAGCATGCGGTATGAACTTCCATTAAAACAACACTTCCAGCAGTTCAAAGTTGCATCCAATATCTCGTTTGTCACGGAGGACGTACATAAAAAGTCCATGAATGAAAGTGAAAGAGGAAAACTGCAGTTAAAGTCGAAAAATTAAAAATTAAACACTCGAAATTACATGGAACTCCGGAAGAAATGCGCATAGCGCGGTGACGCAATGACGTTAATCGAATTATGTGCTGTAACATGTAAAACGCGATAATGAAAGGGACATTCAAAAAGCAACTCATGTAAACACCTTAGTCTTATTATTCTCTTAATTAGATTAAAGCAAATAATTCGATTACTGATGTCCATGTAAACGTAGTCACTGTTTTTTAAAAAACACTATTGGTTGAGTTTAGGGAAGTGGTGGGTGGGGTGTGGTCGTGTGGTCAGTCGGTCAATCAGCTTCTGATGGATTTACGCGAGAAGAGCAGGCCTGAATGGCACTCGCGAGAGAAATTTGAGATATCAAAAAGCATACACAGAGGCCTCTAATGAATTCGCGAAAACAAAAATGGCAAAAAAAACGTAGCTCCTGGGACATATTTGGCACTCTCCAGAAATGTACAGTATATAGGGGTATGTGCCTGGGTTGCTTTTAATTACTTTTGTTCAACAAGACTGCAATAATTTGCAGACGACAACCTCAAAACATTATTCAGTTCTGAGTGTGCCTCACACAGGTGAGTGGGCTTGACAAACCACCTGTAGAAAACACATTTTTTCATCTCTCTCTGACTAGTTTAACCAACAACTCCATATTTCAAACAACATGCTGTGCATTTATGAAGTGTGCTTTACGCAGATGAGTGGGCTTGACAAACCACCTGTAGAAACACTCTTCTCTCTATTAAAATAAATAAATGAACCTCCCCCTTCCTTACTCTAGCACTTCATTATCTGAGTACTATTCCTTTGCACTTCTTGTGTGTATTGCCTCTTCTTGTTGAATCGCTGAATGCCTCCTCAATTGTAAGTTGCGTTGGACAAAACTATCTGCCAAGTGACTAAATGCAAATGTAATAAAACATCACAATAAAGATGCTTTTTAAGTCCTACTGTTAAATTACTGCTGCCACAATTGCTAGCAAATGTACATATAAATATTTATTTCTTCATTACTTTTTATATATTGTTAGTTATTAAGATTTAAAAAGCTACAAGTATATCAGCAAAAGTGATTTCTTTGTGCAATATCAGGAAATTTAGATGAAAAATAAAATGATAAAAAGTAAAAATATAATTTTATACATTTATAAAGTGACAGCAAAGTCCTTTATACATCATTTGATAACAGATGATAATATTTTAGTTAACATTGTTAGTGATAAACCAAAGCAATCATCATTAATAATAATAGCTTCAAAAGTGACACAACTATTTGTGAATTTGTCTGTTTGGCTTCTGCTGCTCCTATACAGCAGATGAGATAGTCTGCAGTCATTGTACTGCCTGAATGAGACAGAGACAGACATGCCCGCATCACAAACACAATCACAGCACTGGGTCATGGAGGGTTTGATGGGGAAAATGAAAGGAGATCAGTCCTCTAAATAGCCACAGTGATGTCGCTCTCTACTTCTCTGGCAAATAATGTTCTCCCATCATTGCTAAAGCATCATAACGTGTGGCAAAATACAGTCAGGATGTTGGAGGAGGGTTTGGACCACCAAATGTGGCTTAAAAAAGAAAAATCACAAATCATATGCATGTCTTCATAATCTGAGTTGCTTCCACTAGATAATGACATGAAATAATTAAGCACACAGATAGATTCAGCATTAGCCACTCTGTTCCTGAGTTATCATGGAACAGTGCGTTCCCTTCTCTTCCAGATATCATCATCTCCTACAGTGTCAGTCAGCTGACAGATTGTTGTTCATTCCTGCCTCTTCCTTTCATTAGTTTCTCTCTGCATCCACATCATCTTCTCCCCCACACCTCCTCTAACTCCACATGAACCTCAAACTGACTCCAGACTTCATTTGCTCTGAGCTGAGTTTAGTAGTATGCAAAATACTTCATTTCACAAATGAGAGCACTTTATGGTAGAAATTAGTAGCAATGATAATAAATAATGAGTAAATGGTTTTAATTCTCAGTTTTTATATATTCCAGTAATCTCATGCAGTGTGTCTACTCTAATTTCAGAGATCTCAACAATATCTCTGTTTGGGATCAGATTATTTTGATTAAAATCTTGCATGGCAAAATTCCCTATACTATTGTTCACTGTTTACAATTTCTTGTAGAATCTGCAGTAACTTACTGGCAGCGGTTCGCCAGTAAATACTGTAAATCAATTACAGCAAAAATACTGTATTTACATTTACAGTACCATTTATCTTACTGTATTATGTGGTCATTTTTACAATGCAATTTTAAAATACAGTAACATACTCAGGGCTTATTTTGTGCCGGAACACACCGGATCCGGCACCTCTGAAATCTGATCCTACACCTCATTTTACCGATCCCCCTCCTCAACCGTCCTCCTCCCCCGTCCGCTGTTCACTTTCACTTTCTTCCGCAACTCCCCAACCCTCTTCACGTTCATCCGCGACAAACCCCCGCTCTTCACTTCTGTTCTGCGTCTGCAACACCCCTCTGCCATTCAACATTTCCCCCACCACTCCATCCTCGGGTAACATGCCGGATCCGTTACCCCCATCTGTTCCGGGACCTTGCAATTTACAAACTAGGCACTGAACATACTGCATCAACTGTCCTACAGTAAAATACAGTTCATTTTACAGTTAAATACTGTTTCAAGAGTTCACACTTAGATATTGCTTGATGCTATTAGCAGGTTTGGCATGCTGTTCCAGGAGAGAACCCTGAGCTCGGAGATAATTGAGCCCAGGGCTCCCGCCTGGTCGATTGAGCATGTAAGGGGAGAACGAGATCAGGTAGTTCTCAAGAGCTCCCGGTGGTAAAGGAAGAAACGGGGAGAAGGTGTGGATGGGGGGTTTCTTCGTAAAACGAAGATAAGGGAGTAATTTTTTGCTAGGCTACTTATAGTAAATTTGGATTAATCTGATTGGCTAACTAATGATTGTAGATGAGAGACCAGCTGCGGTCAATTATTTCACGTGCTCCTCTCGAAATTAGTTTGTGAAACTTCACGTAATTTACAAAAATCATTAAAAGTGCAGCTGTAGTACAGCAGTACATCAATAACTTAACAGCAAAAATACTGTATTTACATTTACAGCGCCATTTAGCTTGCTGTATATGTATTTACAGCATTGTATGTCTCATTGTATGGGGGGTTCCAGAATCACAGTGGTAGGCCAGATAACCGTCAGGGCCCCGGGAAATGTCCCGGTACTCCCTATGGCCATTCCGCCGCTGCTTACAGCATAACCGTCCTACAGAAATATACAGCAGTAGTCCTCAACCACCGGTCCGTGGATTAATTGGTACCGGGCTGCACAAAAATCATTAATTATTTCCGCTTTATTTATCTGAGTCTTAACGACCTTTTATTTTGAAAAAAAAAAAAAAATGCATTCGAGCAGGCTTGATGCGCTCGTGCCTTCCAGACGCATGCAGTTGAATGAATGCCACAAGCGCACCGCAACAAGAACTGACAAGAACTGACTGATCAGCTTCAGCTTGTATGGAATATACACATTTCGGTAGATTAATTATCTCAGACAAACATAGAACACCCAAACACTGCAGTGCTTTGTAACTCTCCGCCCACTGATATATAGTTCATGTTACAGTTACATATTGTGTAATTTGCCAAAATCATTAACTGTCTATGCTCAATAATTTTAGATCTCAATAGTCTTTATTGTATATCAGCAATAACTGTAGTCTATTTTTACTGGTCTTAAAAGCACAGTATGTATTTTTGCCACTAGAGGGCACATATTCACAACAAACAAAGGCATATTTTGATGGCACTATGACTGAGTGTTGGAGTTGTGCTCTTCATTTCATCCTAGGGACTTCTGCGGAAATAATTATCTAAATCAAAAATTTAATCTAATTAATCAAAAATTATTATCATGGTAGTGTCTTGGTATCAGTAATGCTGTATGTCGCGGTCTCCAGAAACGTCCACGGGAATACGTTTTCAGAATGAGCCTGGGTTATAAAAAACATGTTGTAACTGTGCTCATAATTTTTGGTGGGTGCGTAAAAAGTTAGGAGCACCGGTGTTACCAAGAAAAAAGGTTAATTTCGAGCCCTGCAACATATTAAAGCATCTTCGGTGTTTCCCTGTTTTCTATAAAACTAAACTAAAAATCGTGGGTGTGTTACATCATTAGCATGGCCACACAGGACACGGTCCACCATGTTGCAAGTTAAATTAGCTTATTTCTCTGCATTTGAACAACCTTCGAAACAATTAGGATTAGGGATGGGCGATATGGCCTAAAATCCATATTGCGATATACATTGCAGCCTCTTGCGATAACGATATATATTGCGATATATAAATTATAATAGAACCATTTCAGAACAGGTTACATAGACCCTTAGGAAAGCCAAACTGCTATTTTTTGTTAAAGAAATAAAGAAACGTTGCTTGTCATTTTGAGAACATTTATTGTGCAAAAGCAAAACTGTAATTAAACAACACAATGTTGCAGATAAATAAACTAAATGTAGTGCCTTTTAGAAAGAAAGACTTTTCTTTTAAGTCCTTGGTTCCTAAATGCCAAGTTACAGAGAACAAATAAACTGGTGTCTTTTTAGTTAAGGAACTTACACTGTACTGAAATTACTTCCAGTATTAAAAAGTCAAATAAAATTGTGTATTGCAGATACTTTAAATAAAAACATATTTCTAATCTGCAGCCTAAGGTAACACATTTGATTTTAAACATTTTGTTCTCCTAATGAAATTACAACTGGTGTCTTGATCTGCTCTTTCTCTCTCTCTCTCCCTCTCTCTCTGTCTCTGTCTGCTGTAGACAGTGTTGGTTCTGTTGAGAGATTGAGACGCACCAGACAAAGTTTGCTTATAAAGTAATGCAAAAATGAATACAATATCGAAAGCGAAAGCAGATTCCAGGGAAAAGAGAATGCATTGTCACCCCAAATAATGAGCTGGATCAATCTATTTAGTCTTCGCCCTCTTCTCAAAGCTGCTATAAAGGCAGGACAACAGTTCTGTATCCAGCGCGTCTCTGTGGGTCTGCATGCAGAGCATGCGAGTCTGTGGCAGAGGGGTCTCAGTTTCTCGCGAACACAGAACCGGGCCGCCCCAATAATATATCGGCCGCCAGTTAAAATCTGTGTGGGAAGCGCTGTGTGGGAATCTGTGTGACAAGCCACGATATGCCATGCATGAGGCTCGCAAGTTGTGCGACACGTCGCCATTCGGTGCCATGCGTTGCTTAGTGCTGTTGTTGAGAGCGTCAGCGTGTGCTACAGTCACAATAGATTTCCAACGTAATACACCATACGTTGTGAAGAGCATGAAGAGCATGTTGTTTTACCGTGGCCGAGTGAATTAAGTTATCAATCGAGCTTATTAAAAAAGAAAATATGCGAGCGAAATGGTCACACTGTCGAGCCCTGTCCATGTTTATTCAAGATGATGCGTTGCAGCCGGCTGCAGCTCGTTGCACTTAATTTCGTGGGTAGATTGCGTCATCAAACATGCATTATCGCGATAGTGCAATAGAATTAGAATCTCTATCGTAGGCCAATTTTGTATCGTTTATATCGCATATCGTTTATATCGCCCATTACTAATTAGGATAATGTAAATACATAAGTCAACAAAAAATGTAATACCGTTCTTGTGATTTTGGGTTATTTTGATGAAAAAATTGTACATATTGTGCGTTCAAGGTGGATGCCAACACAAGAGTTTCATGCAGGGCTGAAATTCAAAACATTCTACTCTTGAATGGAAAAAGGAGAACGTCTGAGTTATTTTAACACCACTTCTTCAAATCGACAAATCACATAACAGACGTGGAAATGTGAAACTAGCTTTGTCAACAGTGGTCAAAAGAACTTACCCTGCTGAAAAAACCAGCATATGCTGTTAAGGTATGTTTTGATGCTGGTATGCTGGTCTTGCTGGTTTCAATGCTGGTTTTGCTGGTCTTAATGCTGGTCTTACTGGTTTACTCGCACTCAGGCCAGTAAGACCAGCATTGAGACCAGCACTGAAACCAGCAAGACCAGCATCGAGACCAGCAAAACCAGCATTGAAACCAGCAATACCAGCACTAAAACCAGCAAGACCAGCATACCAGCATCAAAACATACCTTACCAGCATTTGCTTGTTTTTTCAGCAGGGTAGTAAGGTTCTTTAAAGGCATATGGCTACTCATGGTTACTTTAAAGGTGTGTGTGTGTGTGTGTGTGTGTGTGTGTGTGTGTGTGTGTGTGTGTGTGTGTGTGTGTGTGTGTGTGTGTGTGTCTGTGTGTGTGTGTGTGAGTGTGTGTGTGTGTGTGTGTGTGTGTGTGTTTGGGAGATGGTATTTTTATGTGGTTTGAGGATATAATTGTGTATAATTACATGGGTATTACATGGGAATTACATATTTGTCCTCTGGCTTAAAATCAAACTAAATTGTATTTTAGTTTTCTGTGAGGGTTGTGTTTAGTATTGTGATTGTAAGGGGATAAAATCTAAAGTTTGTATAGTATTAAAATCATATATATGGAGTCCCCATAAATCATGAAAACAAGCGTGTGAGAGATTTAAGCCTACGAATAAGTAGCCTATTTATTCGTATAATAATAATATGTAATATATAATAAGTATATATCATATAAAGTAAAACGAAAGACAACATTTCTTACAATAGCTGTGTTTTAAAAAGTATAATTGTATTGTAATACTTTAAAACTTTTGTTTTAAACGAAGTCTGTCACACAATGTGACTATTTTTAAAAAAGCAACTGCATCACCCACATACACACTGATTATAGCTTATTATGGAAGGCGATGATACACACACACAAGCACAAAAATAGACAAAAAACACTGGAACTACATGACCTTTACATTATAGCCTAGCAAAACATACACACTCGCGCGCGTCACACACGCAAAATCACCACATACACATGCATCCAACTTGTCATTAGCAGCATCCAAATGACTGTAAACAGACTGTTGTTACCTTTAAAACGGCTATCCAGAGAACGTCCACAGAAATGCGCAAGGAACAAAAATCCAATAAAACCCAAAACAAATCCAGTACGTGACTCGAGACCGGTGCAGGATTCAACGTGATCCAAAAATCAATCCGGAACGTGACTCGGTCCGATGCAAGTACATTACAGAGTCAAACAGCCCGGCAAAAAGTCTGTATGGCTGCATCCGAGAAACCAGAAAGCTCCATGGGGCAGCCGTGAACCGAAAACAGAAGAGCTGTCATAAACTTTTCCCCTCACTGCACTCACCATCTGCATTGGGGTCTCTGGGGGGAATAAACAGCCTCCCTCTGCTCTCAGGACGGTCACTTGGGGCTTGAGTTCAGCCCCTCAGCATACACACTTTTGAGAGTCCTCACTCACGACGTTAGTCTACGATACACACACACGAACAGGAGGATCTGCGACCTCGCAGAAAGGAGAGTGTGTGCGCTTGTTTAAGGAAGTGTGAAGGAGGAGAGATCCGAACATCTCTCACACGAACTCGGTTCTGCTCACACGCACTTACAGTGTTAGTTCCCACTGCACAGTTTGACATTGTAAACTGTTGTCTGCCATTTAAGTATAAAATTACAATTTTGTATTGTGTGTGTGTGCGTGTGTGCGTGTGTGCGTGTGTGTGTGTGTGTGTGTGTGTGTTTTTCTACACTTGTGGTCTGAAAATATCCGCACCTGCAAACGTGTCGTTTGCGAGCGGCTCACGCAGGTGTCATATTTAATGCACTTTCTGAATCGATGACAGACGCTGGGGTGGATTTTTGTAAAGTCATATCATCTTAATATATTGAATTTAGTGTTTTCTGAGTTCTGGAATTAAATATTTTTGCTGACTGCTCTCAAATGATTCAGTGGATGAGCGAGTCAACTGTCTGATTCATCAAACTTAACGTGAATGATTCAGTTAACAGAATCGGTTCAGATTTTAAATAGACTACATGACACAAGATATCAATGATCTTGTCATGTAGCTATATAATTATCTTCCTCATCCCACAAAGAATCTTTAAGGAAAAACAGCAAATTTGCCCGACAGTAGGTTACAAAAATGACTCTGTTACTGACTACAAATTTACATGTTTTGTAATGCAATTCGACTACATTTTGGATTACATTTCGATTACTGTTAACCTAACAATTAACTAATTAATTGAACTAACTAATTGCTTTGTTTGTCTTAATGTGTTCACAAGTTAGAAGCATGGATCACAGATTATCCAATATATTATCCAATATTCTCAATATTCAAAGCTCAACATGACATCTTATTTAAAAGTTAGTGATCTTCACTGTCTGATAGATATATAATATAAAGTGGGTCTCAGACTAGACAAAAAGCACTGCATTAAAATTACTGCTTTAAAATATGAAAATTTATTGTGCCCCAATATTTTCAATGGAGTTAACCTGCTGCTACTGATGGCATTTACATGGACTTTCATCTCGTTTTAAGCACAACTAAATGAATGCTTAAGTCTATTTAACTGATTGTATTTTATTTACATTACAATATTGATGATATAAAATAAATTTGGAATGTTAACGTTGGCTGTGCATAAAGCTCGTAAGTGGCATACTAGTATCTAAAGATATATAGGCTACTAGGAATCCTATAGGTAAGAGTACCTAAGAAATCATTTCTAGTGTTTAATAAATAAGAGCTATTTAATGAATAATACTACTCTGTAATAAAAAATAAGAACTGGCATCTATGTAATATGCAAAAGTATCTAATAAAAAAGTAATAAGTGCCTATAGAGTGGAGGAACTATTTGTATGCAAAAACCTGGAAATGTGTTAGCATATTGGCTCTTCCGATTCCATCACGTCAGTAAATTTGTATTTATTTTTTGGTTAAATTTAAGTAAGGTCTGTGGTAAACTCAAGATATTTTCACAATTTATTCTACAACGTAAAACACCCCAGATACACTCCCCTCATTATTTCTTAAAAAATAAAAATGAAAAAAAAAAAAAAAATTAAAAAGGGAGAAAAAATAATTTACTACCATTGTGTAAATGATAAGTAATCATGTAATTCATAAAGTAATCTGATTGTGATCATTTTAAATTGAAATAATGCACAATTTTGAATGTAATATAATTATCTAAAGTCATTAGTACATAATTAGTTATAGCTATCCTAAGTTCAAGGAAATTATTTATTTATTATTATTACATTAGCAAAGTGTTGGTGTTAATAAAAACAGCTTTTATTTTAGAAACTTATTTTAGAGCTATTATTATGCTAGTGTTTCTCTCTGACCTCCTGCCAGTTTTTATACCACACTTCCAGGCTGATCTGGTACATTTCTACCTGTTTTTCCTGGAGGACGGTGTATGAATCTCTGAAGGAGTGCCATATTTGTCTCTATAGCCCTGTCCTCTGTCACACACAGCTGTCAATCATCTCGTGACCTCACTTTTAACTCTGCCCTCATATTATGCTTGTTTTATGACCTTGATGAGAATGTTGGATTTAATTGTTGGGTGTGATTTGTGAATTGTTTGTGAAGCTGAGCTGTTTCACAATGAACAACATTGTGATTTTGGGATGTTTTCACAATGATTATGTAAAATGTTCCCTTAAACTTTCATAATTTATAACAAAAACAAATCTCATGGTCATATTTTGAGAGGATATATAAAGTATAGGGGTCAAATATACGATAAACGATAATGTTTTTGTTGTTTATTACACTATAAAATGCAGGGTTCAACACAATTCATTCATGTTGTCCGAAAACAAATCAATTAAGTTCACATATCAAACTTACTGTAAGTGGATTGAGCATAAAACAATTAAGTTGTCCCAAAAAAAATCTCAAGAATTGTGTTGTTTTAGCTCATTTTAAATAAGTCCCTGCAGGCATTGTTCCCAACGTCGTGAAAATCGGGTTGACGTCAGGCCAACGTCAATGTTCAACGTCCAACCTTAAATCAACCAAAAATCAACGTCTAATCATGTTACATACTGACGTTGTGTGGAAGTTACTACTATGACATCTATCAGGAATTGGATTTTGGTTACTCTCCAACACAACCAAAAATCAACCCAATATCAACGTAATTTGACATCGTTATTGGATGTCAAAATCACGTTGTCCTTAGACGCTGGCTAGATATTGAATTTTGGTCACCTGACATCATGACCTATATATAATCTAATAGTATGATGTGTGCCTGCTGAGGTAGTTTGAACAAGCAGCAAAATCATTTTTGAGTGTATTGGGTAATGTTTTTAATGTTTAATCTAATATAACCCCCACTGATATAATAATATTTATAGATTGATTGAATCATTGATTATTATTAATTTATTGATTATAATTAATTTATTAATTATAATCAATGATTCAATCAATCTATAAATGTCTGTTCATTTTTAGAATGAAGAATTAGCTTTAAAACGTGCATTAAAATATATATATTTGAGCAAAAAATATTGTTAAATGTCCAAAATAAATTGTATTTTATTTGATGTAAAATGTACTTACAAAGTTTTTAAGATGCTAACAGTTACAGCATGCGAATAAAACTGTAGGCAACCCAGGCTCATTCTAAAAACGTACTGCTATAAACATTTCTGGAGAGCGCCAAATATGTCCCAGGAGCTACGTTTTTTGCAGTTTTTGTTTTCGTGAGGCCACTGTGTACGCTTTTTGATATCTCAAATATCTCTCTCGAGTGCCATTAGCACCTGCTGTTCTCGTGTTAATCCACCAGAGGCCAATGTCGACTGACTGAATGACTGACTGACTGACCCACCCTCCTCTTTCCCTAAACCCAACCAATAGTATTTCCAAATGCACCGATTCACCCGCCCACCCACTTCTCTAAACCCAACTGACAGTTTTAAAACGCAATCTAGAAAAAGAAAAGCCTTCGCCTGATTTTTACCACTTTTTCAGATTTTACCACATTCTCACCCTGTTATTTACTTGTTTATTTTATTTTGTGGCTTCTGTTTTTGTCTTACCTGCTTTCTGGAACCGTTCTTCACCGAACTTGAACCCCATCATCGTAGTCAACTCCTCTCTGCAGCTCAAATCCACTGGCGTACATGGCGAGCTACTGATCAAACTGATAACAGCGGGAAAGAGTTCATACAGAGGTAAGCGGTCAGCTGGTAAGAGCAAAAAGGAACACCGTCATACCGCCCTGTAGCGTTTGTTTTAAAGACTAAATTCAGCTATATGTACTTCTGGCTACATAATCCGCGATCTCCAGAAATGTATATAGGGCTGCGTTTTCAGAATGAGCCTATGTTGCATGGTCTTTAAGATACAAACAACTTAAAAACATGCAATAAAAATATATATTTGAACAAATAATAATGTTAACGGTCCAAAATATATTTTATTTGATGTAAAATGTACTTAAAATGTCTTTAAGATGCTAACAGTTACAGTATGTGAATAAAACTGTAGGATCTTGGCTCAGACAAATTAATTTAGGGTTATATTTTATTTTGTTTATATATACTTAAAGTTCTTAAGATACAAACAGCTACAGATGTCACTACTTCAAAACGGTCCATCTGCCGCCATTGTTAACTCCGCCGTGGAGGTACCTACAGTACGTGCGCCAGTAGATTTTAGCCTCTGGGTGGCGCTTTAACCATAGATTTTCAGCTTTGCCTTTTCACAATAGGATAGTACAGTATGTGTACTGTACCTTATGTGATGTGTTCAATTAAAATATAATTTTGTTTGTTTGTTTTAATTTTCTTAGTAATAAACATGCTTTTACCCTATACTGTATGTTTTAGAAAAGATACAAATCATTGTGAGAAGTAAAGCCCTAGGCTGCAAAATTTAACCAAATATAAGAATTAAGTTGTTTAGCATTTATAGTGCCCAATTAAATTGCGTTGGGGTGAAAAGAATGTTTCGATTTCTTTGACCATCGTGGCGATGCTATTACCTCAAATCTTAAACGTGCGCACACTACAAGATATGAAAAAATGGCACAGCACACACTACAAAATAATATTAAGGTTATCTAGCCGATGGAGCACATCACCTGATTGCAGTATAACTTGCTTTATCAATAATTATTATTTATTATAGGCTAGGTTACAAATATATATTTATATGTTTGTTAAAACCGACGCAAATTCTCTTTAAGTTTGCAGGACGTTTTCACAGCCATGAAGGGAATAACTCGCTTTATCTATAGCCTACTAATAATTACTTAAAAACTTTCATTTCATAAGCGCGTACAATATATAATAATAATAATAATAATAATAATAATAATAATAATAATAATAATATATATTTTGCATGTTTATCAGGGAAGGCTATGACATGCTGGGACATACATGGGTAATAATGTACTATCTTGGCTTAATCAGACATATATTTGAATGAAATCTTGCTAAATTTGAATTAATTACATTTTAATTACAGCAAAAAAAGCCCAAAATTTAATTTCCCATAGTACTGTAACCAAATGAGACTTTTTAGTATTCCGGCTGAATTAGAGTTTGATGTGGGTGTCATAGCGGCACTTCAAACAGATATCTAACATCAGACATTGACTGCATTCCTGAGCATCGCTTTGCATGACTTCCTTATCAAAACCATCAAACGCAATATGGCAATGTGGGATGGGTAGTCCTTTACACTGAAAAAAAATGACTTTGGGATAAGAATATTTATGCAAGAGCAAGTACCTCGGTAATCCAAGGTGGGAAGACAATGTCAGAGCTGGAAATGAGAAAATGTCAAAGCGAGGTTAAATCAAGTGTCGTGTCAGAAAGAGGATTAGATTTAAATCAAATACGCTATAAGATAGACTGTGTGCATGTAAGACTAGAAGTAACATGAGAATTAAATGTTCTGTTCGAATGAAAATTGCATGTTGCTTGATACTGTACAATACAAAGATTAAATAATCTGTTTTCTGCTTATCGCAATAGGTTACTTTTGTTCGAGGGGTTGTTGAAATCGTAGTGTTTCCTCTACAGTTCTTTTGACAAGCTTGCATAGTTCAAGTTGATAGAGTCAGGCAGGAGGGATTGACAGCTGTTGCCGACTTTATTACTTCTGATATGAGTTACTTGAGTTGAGAAACTGAAGCCTGCCAATGTGCAAGTGTGTTAGACAGTTTCTCAGCACATCATTTTTATAGGGAAATTGCATAGTGTGCACTGTGAATATGAATATATCTGAATCTGACACGTTGTACCATTAAAAACAGTTTTGGATCCAGTTTTTTTTTAGACAATTATAGGTTAAATGTGGATTTGAATCTAAATTTGATGTATAAGGATTTAAGGATTTAAATATGAGTTTGGATCTCAGTCTGAATCTAAATCTAGTTTTGATCTACAGTTGCAATCAGAATTATTGAACCCCCTTTGAATTTTTTGAAATGTTTTCTTTTTTAAATATTTCCCAAATTATGTTTAACAGAACAAGAAAATTTTCACAGTATGTCTGATAATATTTTTTCTTCTGGAGGAAGTCTTTATTTGTTTTATTCGGCTAGAATAAAAGCAGTTTTTAATTTTTTAAAACCCATTTTAAAGTCAAAATGATTAGCCCCTTTAAGCTATAAATTTTTTCAATAGTATACAGAACAAACCATCGTTATACAATAACTTGCCTAATTACCCTAACCTGCCTAGTTAACCTAATTAACCTAGTTAGGCCTTTAAATGTCACTTTAAGCTGTATAGAAGTGTCTTGAAAAATATCTAGTAAAATATTATTTACTGTCATCATGGCAAAGATAAAATAAATCATTTATTAGAAATGAGTTATTAAAACTATTATGTTTAGAAATGTGTTGAAAATTTTTCTCTCCGTTAAACAGAAATTGGGGGAAAAAATAAACAGGGGGGGCTAATAAATCAGGGGGTTGAATAATTCTGATTGCAACTGTAGGTGTAAATGTAAGGATTTAAATATGAATTTGGATCTCAGTCTGGATCTAAATCTAGTTTTGATCTAAGTGTAAATGTAAGGATTTAAATCTGAATTTGAATCTCATTCTGTATCTGTAGTTTTCATCTAGGTGTAAATTTGAATTAGGATTAGAATCTGAATTTGGATCTCAGTCTGGATCTGCATGCAGTTTTGATTTAGGTATAACTTCAAAGATTTGAATCAGAATTTGGATCTCATTCTGAATCTTAATGTAGTTTTGATCAAGGTGTAAATTTAAATTAGGATTTGAATCTGAATTTGGATCTCAGTCTGGATATGTATGTACTTTTGATCTAGGTGTAAATCTAAATTAGGATTTGAAATGAATTTGGGTCTCAATCTGGATCTCTATGTATGTATCTGAATTTGGATCTTAATCTGATTCTGAATCTAGTTTTGATAGGGTGTACATTTAAATTTAAATCTTAGTATGGATCTGCATGTAGTTTTTATCTAGGTGTAAATTTAAATTGGGATTTGAATCTGAATTTGGATATCAGTCTGGATCTGAGTGTAGTTTTTTAATCTGGTGTAAAACTGAATTTTAATCTGAACATAGCCTAGAATCTGGTTTTGCTTTTGGATCTACTTCTAGATTTGGGCCTGAATTTGGGTCTATATGAATCTGAATTTGGATATAAATCTGGATCTGAATCTAGTTTTCATCTAGGTGTACATTTAAAGTAGGATTTGAATCTAAATCCGGATTTTAGTTTGGATCTGAAAATTGTCTTGAATCTGGTTTGCTTTTGGATCTACTTCTAGATTTGGGCCTGAATTTAGATTGGGATCTAAGTCTGGATCTGAATCTAGTTTTGATATGGGTGTAAATTTAAATTAGGATTTGAATCTGAATTTGGATCTCAGTCTGTATCTGGATCTAGTTTTCTTATAGGTGTAAATTTAAATGAGGGTTTGAATCTGAATTTGGATCTCAATCTCAATACTGTACATTTACAGTAGCATTTGAATTAAAATTTGGATCTTAGTTTGGATCTGAACATACAGTAATTTACATTTGGTGTAAAACTAAATTTGAATCTGAACATAGCCTCGAATATGTTTTTTTTCTGGATCTAGTTATAGATTTGGATCTGAATTTGGGTGTATATATAAACCGGAATTTGGATCTAAATCTGGATCTGAATCTAGTTTTGATCTAGGTCTACATTTCAATTGACATTTTAATCTGAATTTGGATCTTAGTTTGGATCTGAACATAGCTTTTTTTAATCTGGTGTAAAACTGAATTTGAATCTGAACATAGCCTTGAATCTGGTTTTGCTTTTGGATCTACTTCTAGATTTGGGTTTGGGTCTAGATATGAATCTGAATTTGGATCTAAGTTTGAAACTGAATCTAGTTTTGATCTAGGTGTAAATTTATATTAGGATTTGAATCTGAATTTGGATCTTAGTTTGGATCTGAACATACTGTGTGGTGAATCTGGTTTTGCATCTGGATCTGGTTCTAGATTTGGATCTGAATTTGGGTCTAGATTTTAAGCTGGATCATTTAATTTGGATCTAGATCTGAATTAAATCTAGACAATTGAAGATGAAGGGGTATTAGTTTAGTGTCTTTATAATGATGCCCAATTCCTATTACAAATTATTATTATTATTATTATTTTAAAGATTTAGATCTTTAAATCTCCTTTATTCTGTCAGTATAAAGTAGTAAGAATAACTCATGGCTTTGATAATTTTCCCTTTATGACTCATAAACATTTGGTTGCAATTATCACTTTGACCTGGTTTCAAGGCCCATTTGGTAGTAGGAACATCTAACCCTTTAAAAATGAACATAAAATTATTTCAGAGCTGTTTATTCTGCACTAAGACATACATTTAATCAAAAATCTAACTGTACGAACTCATACTACTCCTCTGGTCACGTTCGGCTGCACCAGATGTAACAGAAAAACCATAAATATCCTTCTTATGATTGGAGCAATTAAAAATATTAACCTTTTTCTGTATCCATATGGAAATTGCAGCCTGTATTACAGTCTCCGTGTGTTGTCCACTCAAGAGCTTCCAGATCTCTGTGCCTTAATTAATCAGTGTGGTTACTTTGGGCAGCCGCGCTGGATGGAGAACAGAAGTCACACCGTGCAACAGCTGCTGATATTCATTTGCCACAATACACAAGGAGAGACAGAGGTCACGGCGCTTTCTGGGATCGTCAAACTGTTGCTGTGGAGAAACGGCAATTGGAACATCTGACTCATGGAAGACTTGAATTTTTGAGGCACAAAGATTCATTATTTATTGAACACCATTTATACTCATTAGACTCACAGCAATCCATTCCAAATTGACAGAGTCTTTGGGCTGCCCTCTAGTGTTATGAAAAATATGATTCGATAAAATACAAATGATACGTTTAAAATTCTTACATAGTTTGAAATGTTCACCTGGTGGATGCTAATGCAGGAAAAATCACGAACGAGAAAGTCATAGCAAGAGAGCAGAATATACTGTACTTTGTAAAATAACCATGGTTTTAACAGTAACAGACAGTAAATATGCTACTGTAAAAATCTGTTAATTGATTAAAAGCTAGTTTCCTTACCAAATGTATTTGCATGTAAAATACAAACCAAAAAACTGAAAAGTTTGAAATAGTTTTTCAATGGTTGGTGTTTTTAGGATTGTTGCTGTTATTGTGTAAATGAACAGCCATAGAGCATACAATGTTTATAGATTTAGCTGAAAATGCTATGTAAATATGTTTGACTAATATACTTGTAAAGATTGAAACAGTCTTTCCATTACATTAATAGAAAATTCATTGACATCATTTGTTTATTTTCCTTCGGCTCAGTCTCTTATCAGGGACTGGCACAGAGGAATGAACCGATAACTTTTCCGCAATATGTTTTACACTGCGGCTGCAACCCAGTACTGGGAAACACCCATACACTCTCTCATTCACACACACTCATACACTATGGCCCATTTAGTTTATTTAATTCACGTATAGCGTGTGTCTTAGGACTGTGAGGGAAACCGGAGCACCCGGAGGAAACCCACACAAACACGAACATGCAAACTCCACACAGAACTGCCAACTGGCCCAGCCAGGACTTGAACTAGCAACCTTGATGATCGACAACTAACCACTATTCTAACCACTGAGCCACCGGGCCGCCCTCTGTGAAATCATGTATTTTCTTAAACATTGCTGTGGAAAGTTCAATTGGAATGTGATAACAATCTAAAAATTCCAATATAATTAAATGCTACTATTGTTTCTGAACATTCAGAAGATGGCTGCATCTGAAAGCTCTAAAATACTACCTTATGAGTAAGCATCGATGCCTTTGATATCCCACAATTCTGTGTGTTCTATTCGTGATAGTTCAGCCTTATCGCACGGGGAACCATAACTATTTTACGCTTTGTCAGTTTAGTGGCTAATTCCTACGAATTCGTATAAGTTCAGCCGTACGAAAAGGTACAATTTTTAAAAGGAGGCGTGGCACCCAAACCACACCCCTAAACCCAACCGTCATTGGGGATAAGAAAATCATACTAAATTGTACGAATGAGATTGTACGATTTCATACGAATTAGCCACTGAATCAAAATTTACGAATTGCCGTGAGATAGCGTTGAATAGTTAAGCTTAAAATGAAAATGACGTCGGAAGCTGCGTTCACAGTAGATGCCATTTTGTGTGTAAATGAAGGTTTTCCAAATTTGATCTTTCTAACAAGTTAGTATTTCAAAAAGCAAATATTCCGTTAGTCATCCCCAGAGCTCTTTTGATTTTGTTGTACATGAATAAATTGTTATGCTGTCTTAGAAGTTCTTCATGAACAAATCATGCCTCCAAAGTCACTGCTTGACAGGACAGAGAAATAATGTTTTCATAGCATATTGAGAACATTATCAAACCATTCATCAACATTATCAAATCATTCTTAGAACATACAGTTGAAGTCAGAATTATTAGCCCTCCTGTGAATTTTGTTTTCTTTTTTAAATATTTCCCAAATGATGTTTAACAGAGCAAGGAAATTTTCACAGTTTGTCTGATAATATTTTTTTCTTCTGGAGAAAGTCTTATTAGTTTTATTTTGGCTAGAATAAAAGCAGCTTTGAATTTTTTAAGAACTATTTTAAGGTCAAAATTATTAGCCCCTTTAATCTATTTATTTTTTTGATAGTCTACAGAACAAACTATCATTATACAATAACTTGCCTAATTACCCTAACCTGCTTAGTTACCCTAATTACCCTAGTTAAGCCTTTAAATGTCACTTTAAGCTGTATAGAAGTGTCTTGAAAAATATCTAGTAAAATATTATTTACTGTCATCATTGCAAAGATAAAATAAATCAGTTATTAGAAATGAGTTATTAAAACTATTATGTTTAGAAATGTCTTGAAAAAATCTGCTCTCCGTTAAACAGAAATTGGGGAAAAAATAAACAGGGGGATAATAATTGAGGGGGGCTAATAATTCTGACTTCAACTGTATATGTTTGGGAGATGTATAATGGCAAAAACCTTCAGAAAATGGATAGTAATAAAACTAAAATTTGGTGTATCCAACCCAGCAGGCATCTTAATATCAAAGCGACATTAAAAACATCAAAATGCATGTCATTTGACAACCTTTATGTCAAAATGACATCTGGCATTTAAAAAAAAAAAAAACATTTTTGATGGGGTTTTTTTGTTGCAACATAGGCTCATTCTGAAAACGTAGCCCTTTATACATTTCTGGAGATCGCGAGTTATGTAGCCAGAAGTACGTATGGCTGCATTTCATCTTTAAAACAAACGCTACAGGGCGGTATGATGCTGTTCCTTTTCGGTTAATCTGTGCTTTTGAAAACACTATTGGTTGGGTTAAGGGAAGGAGGAGGGTGGGTCAGTCTATCGCTCAGTCAGTCAGTCGACAGCGGCCTCTGGTGGATTTACGTGAGAACAGCAGGCGCGAATGGCACTCGTGAGAGAAATCTGAGATCTGAAAAAGTATACACAGCGGCCTCTGGTGGATTCACGAAAACAAAAACTGCAAAAAAAATGTAGCTTCTGGGACATATTTGGTGCTCTCCAGAAATGTATATAGCGGTACGTTTTCAGAATGAGCCTTTTTTGATGCCAATTTTAGATGCCTATTTGATGTAGTTTTAACATCAAGGTAGTTTATATGCATTGGGATACAAAAGTCAGTGTAAATTTGGAATTGAAGCTGTCAGATGAAAAAAGTTATAATATTTTTTGTGTTATTTTGATAGTCAAAACGGCATCGATGTGTGGATGTCAAATAGATGTCAAGGTTTTGACATCAAATCAATTTGTATTTTTAAACTGTCACTGGGAAGTGATGCAAAACATTTTATGAAAATGTTACAACCGTAAAATAGCCCATAAACATAACAACAAATAAGTTGACTAAAGGAACCAGTTCTCTCGCTGTGTGCTCCTAAATATACCAATGACTCTTTTCTCCCCACTGAGCTCTAGAATTAACCCGCACTTTAAAAAGAAACCCAAAGACAGACTTTTACGCTAGGCTCATTTTATTGAGGTGGCTTATAACAGTTGGTGAGGTTCGGTCTCCTCCCTGTGTTTGTGGATGGAAGGGGGACGGCAGGCAAACGCATGGCGTGTTTGTTCAGGGCATGTGTCTTTGTAATTGGACGCTAAAATAATAAATGCTTTCCTGCTACCAGTCAGACATAAAAAAAGCAACAGCTGGGCTAGTGTAGGACTTTTAGCAGGGTTACGAGTCACTTGCATTGATGTAGCTAACATGATACAGAAATTGCATATGAATTTAAGGAAATATATTCATATTAATACACTGTAAAAAAATGCCACACAAGCGATTTGTGTTGGGACAACCTGACGGAATTTAGTTAATTTATTAGTTTTTGCAAATTTAAGTGGATTGAACATAAAACAATTAAGTTAAACCTCAAGAAATTTGTTGTTTTAGCTCATTGTAAATAAATAGTTTGAACAAACAGCAAATGTCATTTTTGGGAGTGCAAGTAATTAAAACTTTAAATTAATTAATTCATTCATTCATTCATTTTCAACCACTTTTCCAGGACCGAGTCGTGGGGGCAGCAGTCTTAGGAGAGAACCCCAGACTTCCCTCTCCCCAGACACTTCCTCCAGCTTCTCCGGGGGGTATCCCGAGGTGTTCCCAGGCCAGCCGAGAGACATAGTCCCTCCAGCATGTCCTGGGTCTTCCCCGAGGCCTCCTCCTGGTGGGACATGCCTGGAACAGATGCCTGAGCCACCTCAGCTTGCCCCCCTCGATGTGGAGGAGCAGTGGCTCTACTCCTGAGCTCCTCCCGGCTGACTGAGCTCCTCACCCTATCCATAAGGGTGCGCCCTGCCACCCTGCAAAGGAAACTCATTCCGGCCACTTGTATCTGAAATCTTGTCTTTTTAGTCATGATCCAAAGCTCATGACCACAGGTGAGAGTAGGAACGTAGATTGACCAGTAAATCAAGAGCTTTGCCTTTCCGCTCAGCTTCTTATTTACCACAAAGGACCGACACATCAATCACATTACTGCTGCCGCTGCACCGATCCGCCTGTCAATCACACGTTCCATCCTTCCCTCACTGGTGAACAAAACCCCAAAATACTCCACTACCTGGGGTTCCTCCAACCTGGAGATGAAACTTTAAATAGCAAATCATTTATATTATTTCAGTATTTTAAAAAATATGTATTCTAAATTAAAATAGCTCATTTTTAAAAGTATTGCTCACGATTACTGACAAACAGATAAAATAAAATACTTTTTGGTGTTGCAAATGTTATTAAGGAAAAATTAAATCCAAAGCTATTGATATTAATCTACTACAAATAATGTAATATTATTAACTATCAATTGTTCACTTATATTCTGATAATTGTTCACATTATCCATCTGAACTTTTAACATGGTACTCCCCTTCAAGTGACCTCCGTTCCTCCGACTCTGGTCTTTTAACAGTCCCCTCAACTCGTGTGCATGGGTGACTGGGCTTTCTCTTCCCTGGCTCCGAGGCTCTGGAACTCTTATCTTATGACTTTATATCTGTATCTTTTTTCTGTAAAGCACTTTGAGAATGAAGTTTTAAAGGCGCTATATAAAAATAAATATATTATTATTATTATTATTATTATTATTATTATTATTATTATTATTATTATTATTATATGTATCGCAATACTAATACATTAATATTACTGATTGGCAATTTGGTATTCCATATATTCAACATAGACTCATTCTGAAAATATAACCCTATATACGTTTCTGGAGATCTCGAATTACGTAGCCAGAAGTACGAATGGCTGCATTTCGTTTTTAAAACGAACACTATGGGGCGGTATGACGCCTTCCTTTTCTCACTTAACAGCTGACTGCTTACCTCCATATGGATGATTTTCCCGCTGTTAGCAGTTTGTCCAGTAGCTCACCATGTACATCAGTGGACTTGAGACGCCGAGAGGAGATGACCACAACGATGGCGTTCGAGTCTGGCGAAGAACGGTTCCAGAAAGCAGACAAAAACAGAATCCAAAAAATAAAATAAATGAGTAAATAACAGGGTGAGAATGTGGTAAAATTTGAAAACATGGTAAAAATCAGGCGAGGGCTTTCCTTTTTCTGGATTGCTTTTAATTTTGTCGGTTGGGTTTAGGGAAGTGGGTGGGCGGGTCTATCTGTGCTTTTGAAAATACTATTGGTTGGGTTTAGGGAAAGAGGAGGGTGGATCAGTCGATCGGTCATTCAGTCAGTCAAGCAGTCAGTCAACAGTGGCTTTTGGTGGATTTACACAAGAACATCAGGCACAAATGGCACTCGCGAGAGAAATTTGAGATCTCAAAAAGCGTACACAGCAGCCTCTGGTGGATTCGCGAAAACAAAAACTGCAAAAAAAAACGTAGCTTTTATGATGGTTTTAACACTGAACAACACCAAAAAAATATCAATCAGGAGTATTGTGATGTTTACTAGGTACACTAGAGTCAAATTCTCTCTGTTAAAGCGTTGAATTTTTACTCTTTACACTCAAGTCAAGGAACGAACAACTCCCAGTAGTGTAGAACAGAGTTATTTTTGAACTCTATAGAGTGTAAATATAACTAATTTATAGTATTGTACAAGTAACTCTTAAGAGTGTTATTTTTACTTTGAAAATATTGGGATGATATGTTCACTCATTCAGAGTTAATTTGAACTCTTTTAGAGTTAACCCAACCAATTTTGCAGTGTGAATCCTATTGATATGTTGAATATCTTTCATTCAGAAAAATCTCTACTCTTCCCCAATTTAATTTCTCAAGAAGGTGGCACGGTGGCTCACTGGCTAGCACTGTCACCTCACAGCAAGAAGGTCGCTGGTTCAAGTCCCGGCTGGGCTAGTTGGCATTTCTGTGTGGAGTTTGCATGTTCTCCAAAAACAGTCCAAAGGCTGTAGTGTATGATTGTGTGTGAATGTGAGTGTGTATGGGTGTTTCCCAGTTCTGGGTTGTGGCTGGAAGGGCATCTGCTGCGTAAAGCATATGCTAGAATAGTTTTTGGTTCATTCCACTGTGGCAACCCTTAATAAATAAGGGACTAAGCCGAAGGAAATTGAATGAATGACTGAATTTACAGAGAAAAAGCTGCAGATCATATGCCATGAGGTTTAGCTTTGAGCATGTGATTTCGCTGCATCTTGTTATTTCCTTATAGAATGAAAAACGTGAGACCTTGTTGGCTTTTTGACATACAACCATAAGCATCTGTTTCCCCCGGCTGTAAACATTATAGATTGTGTCACTATTCCCATGTGCAAATGTTTTCCAGCGTGTGCATGTCTGTCCGAAAACCTATCCTCCATTTCTCACAGACTCTGACCCCAGGGCAGTAACCTTACTGTCTTTTGCGATGGACGGTCACCCACGCGCACAAAAGTTGATGTCAGGTCAGGCCAGAGGTCAAAGCAGACCCTTATAAATTGTATTGGGAACATTAGGGAAAAGGCTGCTGAGAACGCAACCCATGAGAGATGTTTGTCCCTGCGAGACGATCCTCCGTGTTTACCCAAGCTGGGAGTCAAGAGGAATCTGCTTGTGTGGTGATAGTTTCTGTGTTGACACATTCCACAGTTTCTCAGCTCTTTAATGCCCTGAAACAGATCTCTGCTGGGGTTTTGAATAGTAAGACTTCATTTAAGACAATGTTCAATCATGAAAATAACATTTTCAGGTAGAAAAATTTAAATTATAAAGGTCCAAAAATAGAACCCTGTGGTACACCAATGTCTCCAAATTGAAATATGAGGACATTAAAATAAAATACGCTTGGATTTGATGTTTTTTGGTTATGATTTAGATAAAAGTTTGATTCTGGGCCCAGTTAAGTGGAGTTTAACTGTGATGATGCAGGAGTAATGTGGTTGTAGCTGCCCCAGAGTTGCAATGCATTTGCTAAATAATTCTGGGTGACTTTTGGCATGTTGATATGCAGTTGCTAAGGCATTAGTGGTACAAATTAAGTCATTATGCCATTCTAGTCTTTAGATCTGTTTTATATAAAGCCACGTTTTAGCTGTCATTAACAGAAAACAGAACGTCATTTATTTAATTTTTTAATTTTTACATTCATTCATTTTCCTTCGGCTTAGTCCCTTTATTCATCAGGGGTCGCCACAGCGGAATGAACCGCCAACTAATCCAGCATACGTTTTTACACAGCGGATGCCCTTCCAGCTGCAACTCATTATTGGGAAACATCTATACACACTCATTCACACTCATAGACTACAGCCAATTTGGTTTATTCAATTCACCTATAGCGCATGTCTTTGGACTATGGGGGAAACCGGAGCACCTGGAGGAAACCCGCGCCAATACGGGGAGAACATGCAAACTCCACACAGAAATGCCAACTGACCCAGCTGGGGCTCGAACCAGCGACCTTCTTGCTGTGAGGCGACAGTGCTACCCACTGCACCACCATGTCCCCTTCATTTTTACATCATAAATTTACATCTAGAGAGAGCAGTATGGGAGCAGACGTTAAAGTTTCCCGTTTTCTGCTTTAGTTTTCTTTGAAATATATCTCTTTGTTTGGCTGTATGCAGTTTAAAAACTGTGTGACTCCACCTTGGAGGTTAAACGCATACCAAATGATACCATTATGTGCATGTATTACATTTTCCCACTTTAATGCAAAAAAAAAATGCCTTTCTTACTTTGATTTGTATCTTTTTTTCTAGTCCAAATATATACAAATTCTTACGTCAAGAAGCATTGTCTAGACAAGTAAAAATTGTAAATAGTTTTGTTTTCAGAAATAAGTCAACATTTCCTTAAAACAAGGTAAATAATAAGTAAAAGGATCTTGTTTTCAGTTTAAAAAAAGTTTATTTAGCTTACCCCACTGGCAGACTATTTAGCCCGCACTTATTTCTGAAAACAAAACAACATTTTTTACTCGTCTGAAAAGGCTTCTTGACTTAAGAACATTTTGAGGCATTGATAACAGGTGTCTGGATGCAGACCTGGTGCAGTGCAACACTGTAACAAATGGCTGTAAAAATTACAGCATTTTTTTTTTACAGCAGCTGACTGTTTTTCTAACAATACAGCATTTGGCTGTAAAATTTGTAAATTCTGCGGTCACGTGACAGTTCAACCGAAGAATACAGAATACTGCTGTAAATTTCAAATCTTGCAAGGCATTATGGGATATTCAACGGTCAAGACAAGAGGAAGAGTGATTCCCGTCTGTGGTAAGTGTATTCTTTCTTTTTCATTGATTTTGTTTCCATCTTATATATATAGATGTATATATATATATTAATAGATAGATGTGTGTGCGTGTGTGTGTTATGTAACTGTATGTACAGTAAGGATGGTTTTGACAAAATATCGCCTGTAGTAAGTTGGTCTGGTCTCTGTGAAATTACTACAACCTTCAAAATATGAATAACAATCTTTGGTGAGGTACAGTAGTGTTTTTATTTGTCTATTTTACTACTGTATGTACAGTAAGGGTAGTTTTGACAAAATATTGCCTGTAGTAAATTGGTCTGGTCTCTATAAAGTTTCTACAACCTTCAAAATATGAATACAAATCTTTGGTGAAATACAGTAGTGTTTTTATTTGTCTATTTGACTACTGTATGTACAGTAAGGATGGTTTTGACAAAATATGGCCTGTAGTAAGCTGGTCTGGTCTCTGTGAAGTTACTACAACCTTCAAATTATGAATAACAATCTTTGGTGAGGTACAATAGTGTTTTAATTTATTTAGTTGACTACTGTATGTACAGTAAGGGTGGTTTTGACAAAATATCACCTGTAGTAAGTTTGTCTGGTCTCCATGAAGTTACTACAACCTTCAAATTATGAATAATAATCTTTGGTGAGGTACAGTAGTGTTTTTATTTGTCTATTTGACTACTGTATGTACAGTAAGGATGGTTTTGACAAAATATCGCCTGTAGTAAGTTGGTCTGGTCTCTGTGAAGTTACTACAACCTTCAAAATATGAATAATAATCTTTGGTGAGGTACAGTAGTGTTTTTATTTGTCTATTTGACTACTGTATGTACAGTAAGGATGGTTTTGACAAAATATCGCCTGTAGTAAGTTGGTCTGGTCACTGTGAAGTTACTACAACCTTCAAAATATGAATAACAATCTTTGGTGAGGTACAGTAGTGTTTTTATTTGTCTATTTGACTACTGTATGAACAGTAAGGGTGGTTTTGACAAAATATCGCCTGTAGTAAGTTGGTCTGGTCTCTGTGAAATTACTACAACCTTCAAATTATGAATAACAATCTTTGGTGAGGTACAGTAGTGTTTTTATTTGTCTATTTGACTACTGTATGAACAGTAAGGGTGGTTTTGACAAAATATTGCCTGTAGTAAGTTGGTCTGGTCTCTGTGAAGTTACTACAACCTTCAACATATGAATAAAAATCTTTTTCTGAGGTACAGTAGTGTTTTAATTTATTTAGTTGACTACTGTATGTACAGTAAGGGTGGTTTTGACAAAATATCGCCTGTAGTAAGTTGGTCTGGTCTCTGTGAAGTTACTACAACCTTCAAATTATGAATAATAATCTTTGGTGAGGTACAGTAGTGTTTTTATTTGACTATTTGACTACTGTATGTACAGTAAGGATGGTTTTGACAAAATATCGCCTGTAGTAAGTTGGTCTGGTCTCTATAAAGTTACTACAACCTTCAAAATATGAATAAAAATCTTTGGTGAGGTACAGTAGTGTTTTTATTTGTCTATTTTACTACTGTATGTACAGTAAGGATGGTTTTGACAAAATATCGCCTGTAGTAAGTTGGTCTGGTCTCCGTGAAGTTACTACAACCTTCAAATTATGAATAACAATCTTTGGTGAGGTACAGTAGTGTTTTTATTTGTCTATTTGACTACTGTATGTACAGTAAGGATGGTTTCTGACAAAATATCGCCTGTAGTAAGTTGGTCTGGTCTCCATGAAGTTGCTACAACCTTCAAAATATGAATAAAAATATTTGGTGAGGTACAGTAGTGTTATTATTTGTCTATTTGACTACTGTATGTACAGTAAGGATGGTTTTGACAAAATATCGCCTGTAGTAAGTTGGTCTGGTCTCTGTGAAGTTACTACAACCTTCAAATTATGAAAAACAATCTTTGGTGAGGTACAGTAGTGTTTTTATTTGTCTATTTGACTACTGTATGTACAGTAAGGATGGTTTCTGACAAAATATCGCCTGTAGTAAGTTGGTCTGGTCTCTGTGAAGTTACTACAACCTTCAAATTATGAAAAACAATCTTTGGTGAGGTACAGTAGTGTTTTTATTTGTCTATTTTACTACTGTATGTACAGTAAGGGTGGTTTTGACAAAATATTGCCTGTAGTAAATTGGTCTGGTCTCTATAAAGTTACTACAACCTTCAAAATATGAATAACAATCTTTGGTGAGGTACAGTAGTGTTTTTATTTGTCTATTAGACTACTGTATGTATAGTAAGGGTGGTTTTGACAAAATATCACCTGTAGTAAGTTGGTCTGGTCTCCATGAAGTTACTACAACCTTCAAATTATGAATAATAATCTTTGGTGAGGTACATTAGTGTTTTTATTTGTCTATTTGACTACTGTATGTACAGTAAGGATGGTTTTGACAAAATATCGCCTGTAGTAAGTTGGTCTGGTCTCTGTGAAATTACTACAACCTTCAAAATATGAATAACAATCTCTGGTGAGGTACAGTAGTGTTTTTATTTGTCTATTTGACTACTGTATGTACAGTAAGGGTGGTTTTGACAAAATATCGCCTGTAGTAAGTTGGTCTGGTCTCCATGAAGTTACTAGAACCTTCAAATTATTAATAACAATCTCTGGTGAAGTACAGTAGTGTTTTTATTTGTCTATTAGATTACTGTATGTACAGTAAGGATGGTCTTGACAAAATATTGCCTGTAGTAAGTTGGTCTGGTCTCCATGAAGTTACTACAACCTTCAAATTATGAATAATAATCTTTTGTGAAATACAGTAGTGTTTTTATTTGTCTATTTGACTAATGTATGTACAGTAAGGGTGGTTTTGACAAAATATTGCCTGTAGTAAGTTGGTCTGGTCTCCGTGAAGTTACTACAACCTTCAAATTATGAATAATAATCTTTGGTGAGGTACAGTAGTGTTTTTATTTGTCTATTTGACTACTGTATGTACAGTAAGGGTGGTTTTGACAAAATATCGCCTGTAGTAAGTTGGTCTGGTCTCCGTGAAGTTACTACAACCTTCAAATTATGAATAACAATCTTTGGTGAAATACAGTAGTGTTTTTATTTGTCTATTAGACTACTGTATGTACAGTAAGGGTGGTTTTGACAAAATATCACCTGTAGTAAGTTGGTCTGGTCTCTATAAAGTTACTACAACCTTCAAAATATGAATAACAATCTTTGGTGAGGTACAGTAGTGTTTTTATTTGTCTATTTGACTACTGTATGTACAGTAAGGGTGGTTTTGACAAAATATCGCCTGTAGTAAGTTGGTCTGGTCTCTATAAAGTTACTACAACCTTCAAAATATGAATAAAGATCTTTGGTGAAATACAGTAGTGTTTTTATTTGTCTATTAGACTACTGTATGTACAGTAAGGATGGTTTTGACAAAATATCACCTGTAGTAAGTTGGTCTGGTCTCCATGAAGTTACTACAACCTTCAAAATATGAATAAAAATATGTGGTGAGGTACAGTAGTGTTTTTATTTGTCTATTTGACTACTGTATGTACAGTAAGGGTGGTTTTGACAAAATATCGCCTGTAGTAAGTTGGTCTGGTCACTGTGAAGTTACTACAACCTTCAAAATATGAATAATAATCTTTGGTGAGGTACAGTAGTGTTTTTATTTGTCTATTTGACTACTTTATATGTACAGTAAGGGTGGTTTTGACAAAATATCGCCTGTAGTAAGTTGGTCTGGTCTCCATGAAGTTACTACAACCTTCAAAATATGAATAAAAATCTTTGGTGAGGTACAGTAGTGTTTTTATTTGTCTATTTTACTACTGTATGTACAGTAAGGGTGGTTTTGACAAAATATCGCCTGTAGTAAGTTGGTCTGGTCTCTGTGAAGTTACTACAACCTTCAAAATATGAAAAACAATTTTTGGTGAGGTACAGTAGTGTTTTTATTTGTCTATTTGACTACTGTATGTACAGTAAGGATGGTTTTGACAAAATATCGCCTGTAGTAAGTTGGTCTGGTCTCCATGAAGTTACTACAACCTTCAAAATATGAATAAAAATCTTTGGTGAGGTACAGTAGTGTTTTTATTTGTCTATTTGACTACTGTATGTACAGTAAGGATGGTTTTGACAAAATATTGCCTGTAGTAAGTTGGTCTGGTCTCTATAAAGTTACTACAACCTTCAAAATATGAATAAAGATCTTTGGTGAAATACAGTAGTGTTTTTATTTGTCTATTTGACTACTGTATGTACAGTAAGGGTGGTTTTGACAAAATATCGCCTGTAGTAAGTTGGTCTGGTCTCTATAAAGTTACTACAACCTTCAAAATATGAATAACAATCTTTGGTGAGGTACAGTAGTGTTTTTATTTGTCTATTAGACTACTGTATGTGCAGTAAGGGTGGTTTTGACAAAATATCGCCTGTAGTAAGTTGGTCTGGTCTCTATAAAGTTACTACAACCTTCAAAATATGAATAACAATCTTTGGTGAGGTACAGTAGTGTTTTTATTTGTCTATTTGACTACTGTATGTACAGTAAGGATGGTTTTGACAAAATATCGCCTGTAGTAAGTTGGTCTGGTCTCTGTGAAGTTACTACAACCTTCAAAATATGAATAACAATCTTTGGTGAGGTACGGTAGTGTTTTTATTTGTCTATTTTACTACTGTATGTACAGTAAGGATGGTTTTGACAAAATATCGCCTGTAGTAAGTTGGTCTGGTCTCCATGAAGTTACTACAACCTTCAAATTATGAATAACAATCTCTGGTGAGGTACAGTAGTGTTTTTATTTGTCTATTTGACTACTGTATGTACAGTAAGGGTGGTTTTGACAAAATATCGCCTGTAGTAAGTTGGTCTGGTCTCCATGAAGTTACTACAACCTTCAAATTATGAATAACAATCTCTGGTGAGGTACAGTAGTGTTTTTATTTGTCTATTTGACTACTGTATGTACAGTAAGGGTGGTTTTGACAAAATATCGCCTGTAGTAAGTTGGTCTGGTCTCCATGAAGTTACTACAACCTTCAAATTATGAATAATAATCTTTTGTGAAATACAGTAGTGTTTTTATTTGTCTATTTGACTACTGTATGTACAGTAAGGGTGGTTTTGACAAAATATTGCCTGTAGTAAGTTGGTCTGGTCTCTGTGAAGTTACTACAACCTTCAAAATATGAATAATAATCTTTGGTGAGGTACAGTAGTGTTTTTATTTGTCTATTTGACTACTGTATGTACAGTAAGGGTGGTTTTGACAAAATATTGCCTGTAGTAAGTTGGTCTGGTCTCTGTGAAGTTACTACAACCTTCAAATTATGAATAATAATCTTTGGTGAGGTACAGTAGTGTTTTTATTTGTCTATTTGACTACTGTACAGTATGTACAGTAAGGATGGTTTTGACAAAATATTGCCTGTAGTAAGTTGGTCTGGTCTCTGTGAAGTTACTACAACCTTCAAAATATGAATAATAATCTTTGGTGAGGTACAGTAGTGTTTTTATTTGTCTATTTGACTACTGTATGTACAGTAAGGGTGGTTTTGACAAAACATCGCCTGTAGTAAGTTTGTCTGGTCTCTGTGAAGTTACTACAACCTTCAAATTATGAATAATAATCTTTGGTGAGGTACAGTAGTGTTTTTATTTGTCTATTTGACTACTGTATGAACCGTAAGGATGGTTTCTGACAAAATATCGCCTGTAGTAAGTTGGTCTGGTCTCTGTGAAGTTACTACAACCTTCAAATTATGAATAACAATCTTTGGTGAGGTACAGTAGTGTTTTTATTTGTCTATTAGACTACTGTATGTACAGTAAGGGTGGTTTTGACAAAATATCACCTGTAGTAAGTTGGTCTGGTCTCTATAAAGTTACTACAACCTTCAAAATATGAATAACAATCTTTGGTGAGGTACAGTAGTGTTTTTATTTGTCTATTTGACTACTGTATGTACAGTAAGGATGGTTTTGACAAAATATTGCCTGTAGTAAGTTGGTCTGGTCACTGTGAAGTTACTACAACCTTCAAAATATGAATAACAATATTTGGTGAGGTACAGTAGTGTTTTTATTTGTCTATTTGACTACTGTATGTACAGTAAGGGTGGTTTTGACAAAATATCGCCTGTAGTAAGTTGGTCTGGTCTCTATAAAGTTACTACAACCTTCAAAATATGAATAATAATCTTTGGTGAGGTACAGTAGTGTTTTTATTTGTCTATTTGACTACTGTATGTACAGTAAGGGTGGTTTTGACAAAATATCACCTGTAGTAAGTTGGTCTGGTCTCCATGAAGTTACTACAACCTTCAAAATATGAATAAAAATATGTGGTGAGGTACAGTAGTGTTTTTATTTGTCTATTTGACTACTGTATGTACAGTAAGGGTGGTTTTGACAAAATATCGCCTGTAGTAAGTTGGTCTGGTCACTGTGAAGTTACTACAACCTTCAAAATATGAATAATAATCTTTGTGGAGGTACAGTAGTGTTTTTATTTGTCTATTTGACTACTTTATATGTACAGTAAGGGTGGTTTTGACAAAATATCGCCTGTAGTAAGTTGGTCTGGTCTCCATGAAGTTACTACAACCTTCAAAATATGAATAAAAATCTTTGGTGAGGTACAGTAGTGTTTTTATTTGTCTATTTGACTACTGTATGTACAGTAAGGATGGTTTTGACAAAATATCGCCTGTCGTAAGTTGGTCTGGTCTCCATGAAGTTACTACAACCTTCAAAATATGAATAAAAATCTTTGGTGAGGTACAGTAGTGTTTTTATTTGTCTCTTTGACTACTGTATGTACAGTAAGGATGGTTTTGACAAAATATTGCCTGTAGTAAGTTGGTCTGGTCTCCGTGAAGTTACTACAACCTTCAAATTATGAATAACAATCTTTGGTGAGGTACAGTAGTGTTTTTATTTGTCTATTTTACTACTGTATGTACAGTAAGGGTGGTTTTGACAAAATATCGCCTGTAGTAAGTTGGTCTGGTCTCCATGAAGTTACTACAACCTTCAAAATATGAATAAAAATCTTTGGTGAGGTACAGTAGTGTTTTTATTTGTCTATTTGACTACTGTATGTACAGTAAGGGTGGTTTTGACAAAATATCGCCTGTAGTAAGTTGGTCTGGTCTCCATGAAGTTACTACAACCTTCAAATTATGAATAACAATCTCTGGTGAGGTACAGTAGTGTTTTTATTTGTCTATTTGACTACTGTATGTACAGTAAGGGTGGTTTTGACAAAATATCGCCTGTAGTAAGTTTGTCTGGTCTCTGTGAAGTTACTACAACCTTCAAATTATGAATAATAATCTTTGGTGAGGTACAGTAGTGTTTTTATTTGTCTATTTGACTACTGTATGAACCGTAAGGATGGTTTCTGACAAAATATCGCCTGTAGTAAGTTGGTCTGGTCTCTGTGAAGTTACTACAACCTTCAAATTATAAATAACAATCTTTGGTGAGGTACAGTAGTGTTTTTATTTGTCTATTAGACTACTGTATGTACAGTAAGGGTGGTTTTGACAAAATATCACCTGTAGTAAGTTGGTCTGGTCTCTATAAAGTTACTACAACCTTCAAAATATGAATAACAATCTTTGGTGAGGTACAGTAGTGTTTTTATTTGTCTATTTGACTACTGTATGTACAGTAAGGATGGTTTTGACAAAATATTGCCTGTAGTAAGTTGGTCTGGTCACTGTGAAGTTACTACAACCTTCAAAATATGAATAACAATATTTGGTGAGGTACAGTAGTGTTTTTATTTGTCTATTTGACTACTGTATGTACAGTAAGGGTGGTTTTGACAAAATATCGCCTGTAGTAAATTGGTCTGGTCTCTATAAAGTTACTACAACCTTCAAAATATGAATAATAATCTTTGGTGAGGTACAGTAGTGTTTTTATTTGTCTATTTGACTACTGTATGTACAGTAAGGGTGGTTTTGACAAAATATCACCTGTAGTAAGTTGGTCTGGTCTCCATGAAGTTACTACAACCTTCAAAATATGAATAAAAATATGTGGTGAGGTACAGTAGTGTTTTTATTTGTCTATTTGACTACTGTATGTACAGTAAGGGTGGTTTTGACAAAATATCGCCTGTAGTAAGTTGGTCTGGTCACTGTGAAGTTACTACAACCTTCAAAATATGAATAATAATCTTTGGGGAGGTACAGTAGTGTTTTTATTTGTCTATTTGACTACTTTATATGTACAGTAAGGGTGGTTTTGACAAAATATCGCCTGTAGTAAGTTGGTCTGGTCTCCATGAAGTTACTACAACCTTCAAAATATGAATAAAAATCTTTGGTGAGGTACAGTAGTGTTTTTATTTGTCTATTTGACTACTGTATGTACAGTAAGGATGGTTTTGACAAAATATCGCCTGTCGTAAGTTGGTCTGGTCTCCATGAAGTTACTACAACCTTCAAAATATGAATAAAAATCTTTGGTGAGGTACAGTAGTGTTTTTATTTGTCTATTTGACTACTGTATGTACAGTAAGGATGGTTTTGACAAAATATTGCCTGTAGTAAGTTGGTCTGGTCTCCGTGAAGTTACTACAACCTTCAAATTATGAATAACAATCTTTGGTGAGGTACAGTAGTGTTTTTATTTGTCTATTTGACTACTGTATGTACAGTAAGGATGGTTTTGACAAAATATCGCCTGTAGTAAGTTGGTCTGGTCTCTGTGAAGTTACTACAACCTTCAAATTATGAATAACAATCTTTGGTGAGGTACAGTAGTGTTTTTATTTGTCTATTTGACTACTGTATGTACAGTAAGGGTGGTTTTGACAAAATATCGCCTGTAGTAAGTTGGTCTGGTCACTGTGAAGTTACTACAACCTTCAAAATATGAATAAAAATCTTTGGTGAGGTACAGTAGTGTTTTTATTTGTCTATTTGACTACTGTATGTACAGTAAGGGTGGTTTTGACAAAATATCGCCTGTAGTAAGTTGGTCTGGTCTACTGTGAAGTTACTACAACCTTCAAAATATGAATAAAAATCTTTGGTGAGGTACAGTAGTGTTTTTATTTGTCTATTTGACTACTGTATGTACAGTAAGGGTGGTTTTGACAAAATATCGCCTGTAGTAAGTTGGTCTGGTCTCCATGAAGTTACTACAACCTTCAAAATATGAATAAAAATCTTTGGTGAGGTACAGTAGTGTTTTTATTTGTCTATTTGACTACTGTATGTACAGTAAGGATGGTTTTGACAAAATATCGCCTGTAGTAAGTTGGTCTGGTCTCCAGTGAAGTTACTACAACCTTCAAAATATGAATAAAAATCTTTGGTGAGGTACAGTAGTGTTTTTATTTGTCTATTTGACTACTGTATGTACAGTAAGGATGGTTTTGACAAAATATTGCCTGTAGTAAGTTGGTCTGGTCTCCGTGAAGTTACTACAACCTTCAAATTATGAATAACAATCTTTGGTGAGGTACAGTAGTGTTTTTATTTGTCTATTTGACTACTGTATGTACAGTAAGGATGGTTTTGACAAAATATCGCCTGTAGTAAGTTGGTCTGGTCTCCTGTGAAGTTACTACAACCTTCAAAATATGAATAAAAATCTTTGGTGAGGTACAGTAGTGTTTTTATTTGTCTATTTTACTACTGTATGTACAGTAAGGGTGGTTTTGACAAAATATCGCCTGTAGTAAGTTGGTCTGGTCTACTGTGAAGTTACTACAACCTTCAAAATATGAATAAAAATCTTTGGTGAGGTACAGTAGTGTTTTTATTTGTCTATTTGACTACTGTATGTACAGTAAGGGTGGTTTTGACAAAATATCGCCTGTAGTAAGTTGGTCTGGTCTCTGTGAAGTTACTACAACCTTCAAAATATGAATAACAATCTTTGGTGAGGTACAGTAGTGTTTTTATTTGTCTATTTGACTACTGTATGTACAGTAAGGATGGTTTTGACAAAATATCGCCTGTAGTAAGTTGGTCTGGTCTCCATGAAGTTACTACAACCTTCAAATTATGAATAACAATCTTTGGTGAGGTACAGTAGTGTTTTTATTTGTCTATTTGACTACTGTATGTACAGTAAGGATGGTTTTGACAAAATATGGCCTGTAGTAAGTTGGTCTGGTCTCCTATAAGTTACTACAACCTTCAAAATATGAATAAAGATCTTTGGTGAGGTACAGTAGTGTTTTTATTTGTCTATTTGACTACTGTATGTACAGTAAGGATGGTTTTGACAAAATATCGCCTGTAGTAAGTTGGTCTGGTCTCTATAAAGTTACTACAACCTTCAAAATATGAATAACAATCTTTGGTGAGGTACAGTAGTGTTTTTATTTGTCTATTTAGACTACTGTATGTAGCAGTAAGGGTGGTTTTGACAAAATATCGCCTGTAGTAAGTTGGTCTGGTCTCTATAAAGTTACTACAACCTTCAAAATATGAATAACAATCTTTGGTGAGGTACAGTAGTGTTTTTATTTGTCTATTTGACTACTGTATGTACAGTAAGGATGGTTTTGACAAAATATCGCCTGTAGTAAGTTGGTCTGGTCTCTGTGAAGTTACTACAACCTTCAAAATATGAATAAAAATCTTTGGTGAGGTACAGTAGTGTTTTTATTTGTCTATTTTACTACTGTATGTACAGTAAGGGTGGTTTTGACAAAATATCGCCTGTAGTAAGTTGGTCTGGTCACTGTGAAGTTACTACAACCTTCAAAATATGAATAAAAATCTTTGGTGAGGTACAGTAGTGTTTTTATTTGTCTATTTTACTACTGTATGTACAGTAAGGGTGGTTTTGACAAAATATCGCCTGTAGTAAGTTGGTCTGGTCTCTGTGAAGTTACTACAACCTTCAAAATATGAATAACAATCTTTGGTGAGGTACAGTAGTGTTTTTATTTGTCTATTTGACTACTGTATGTACAGTAAGGATGGTTTTGACAAAATATTGCCTGTAGTAAGTTGGTCTGGTCTCCGTGAAGTTACTACAACCTTCAAATTATGAATAACAATCTTTGGTGAGGTACAGTAGTGTTTTTATTTGTCTATTTTACTACTGTATGTACAGTAAGGGTGGTTTTGACAAAATATCGCCTGTAGTAAGTTGGTCTGGTGCCTGTGAAGTTACTACAACCTTCAAAATATGAAAAACAATTTTTGGTGAGGTACAGTAGTGTTTTTATTTGTCTATTTTACTACTGTATGTACAGTAAGGATGGTTTTGACAAAATATCGCCTGTAGTAAGTTGGTCTGGTCTCCATGAAGTTACTACAACCTTCAAAATATGAATAAAAATCTTTGGTGAGGTACAGTAGTGTTTTTATTTGTCTATTTGACTACTGTATGTACAGTAAGGATGGTTTTGACAAAATATCGCCTGTAGTAAGTTGGTCTGGTCTCTATGAAGTTACTACAACCTTCAAAAGATGAATAAAATCTTTGGTGAGGTACAGTAGTGTTTTTATTTGTCTATTTGACTACTGTATGTACAGTAAGGATGGTTTTGACAAAATATCGCCTGTAGTAAGTTGGTCTGGTCTCTATAAAGTTACTACAACCTTCAAATTATGAATAAAATCTTTGGTGAGGTACAGTAGTGTTTTTATTTGTCTATTTGACTACTGTATGTACAGTAAGGGTGGTTTTGACAAAATATCGCCTGTAGTAAGTTGGTCTGGTCTCTATAAAGTTACTACAACCTTCAAAATATGAATAACAATCTTTGGTGAGGTACAGTAGTGTTTTTATTTGTCTATTTGACTACTGTATGTACAGTAAGGGTGGTTTTGACAAAATATCGCCTGTAGTAAGTTGGTCTGGTCTCTATAAAGTTACTACAACCTTCAAAATATGAATAACAATCTTTGGTGAGGTACAGTAGTGTTTTTATTTGTCTATTTGACTACTGTATGTACAGTAAGGATGGTTTTGACAAAATATCGCCTGTAGTAAGTTGGTCTGGTCTCTGTGAAGTTACTACAACCTTCAAAATATGAATAACAATCTTTGGTGAGGTACGGTAGTGTTTTTATTTGTCTATTTTACTACTGTATGTACAGTAAGGGATGGTTTTGACAAAATATCGCCTGTAGTAAGTTGGTCTGGTCTCCATGAAGTTACTACAACCTTCAAAATATGAATAACAATCTTTGGTGAGGTACAGTAGTGTTTTTATTTGTCTATTTTACTACTGTATGTACAGTAAGGGTGGTTTTGACAAAATATCGCCTGTAGTAAGTTGGTCTGGTCTCTGTGAAGTTACTACAACCTTCAAAATATGAATAAAAATCTTTGGTGAGGTACAGTAGTGTTTTTATTTGTCTATTTTACTACTGTATGTACAGTAAGGGTGGTTTTGACAAAATATCGCCTGTAGTAAGTTGGTCTGGTCTCTGTGAAGTTACTACAACCTTCAAAATATGAAAAACAATTTTTGGTGAGGTACAGTAGTGTTTTTATTTGTCTATTTGACTACTGTATGTACAGTAAGGATGGTTTTGACAAAATATTGCCTGTAGTAAGTTGGTCTGGTCTCCGTGAAGTTACTACAACCTTCAAATTATGAATAACAATCTTTGGTGAGGTACAGTAGTGTTTTTATTTGTCTATTTTACTACTGTATGTACAGTAAGGGATGGTTTTGACAAAATATCGCCTGTAGTAAGTTGGTCTGGTCTCCTATGAAGTTACTACAACCTTCAAAATATGAATAAAAATCTTTGGTGAGGTACAGTAGTGTTTTTATTTGTCTATTTGACTACTGTATGTACAGTAAGGATGGTTTTGACAAAATATCGCCTGTAGTAAGTTGGTCTGGTCTCTATGAAGTTACTACAACCTTCAAAATATGAATAAAAATCTTTGGTGAGGTACAGTAGTGTTTTTATTTGTCTATTTGACTACTGTATGTACAGTAAGGGTGGTTTTGACAAAATATCGCCTGTAGTAAGTTGGTCTGGTCTCTATAAAGTTACTACAACCTTCAAAATATGAATAAAATCTTTGGTGAGGTACAGTAGTGTTTTTATTTGTCTATTTGACTACTGTATGTACAGTAAGGGTGGTTTTGACAAAATATCGCCTGTAGTAAGTTGGTCTGGTCTCTATAAAGTTACTACAACCTTCAAAATATGAATAACAATCTTTGGTGAGGTACAGTAGTGTTTTTATTTGTCTATTAGACTACTGTATGTACAGTAAGGGTGGTTTTGACAAAATATCGCCTGTAGTAAGTTGGTCTGGTCTCTATAAAGTTACTACAACCTTCAAAATATGAATAACAATCTTTGGTGAGGTACAGTAGTGTTTTTATTTGTCTATTTGACTACTGTATGTACAGTAAGGATGGTTTTGACAAAATATCGCCTGTAGTAAGTTGGTCTGGTCTCTAGTGAAGTTACTACAACCTTCAAAATATGAATAAAAATCTTTGGTGAGGTACAGTAGTGTTTTTATTTGTCTATTTTACTACTGTATGTACAGTAAGGGTGGTTTTGACAAAATATCGCCTGTAGTAAGTTGGTCTGGTCTCTGTGAAGTTACTACAACCTTCAAAATATGAATAAAAATCTTTGGTGAGGTACAGTAGTGTTTTTATTTGTCTATTTTACTACTGTATGTACAGTAAGGGATGGTTTTGACAAAATATCGCCTGTAGTAAGTTGGTCTGGTCTCCTGTGAAGTTACTACAACCTTCAAAATATGAATAAAAATCTTTGGTGAGGTACAGTAGTGTTTTTATTTGTCTATTTGACTACTGTATGTACAGTAAGGATGGTTTTGACAAAATATCGCCTGTAGTAAGTTGGTCTGGTCTCCTGTGAAGTTACTACAACCTTCAAATATGAATAACAATCTTTGGTGAGGTACAGTAGTGTTTTTATTTGTCTATTTTACTACTGTATGTACAGTAAGGGTGGTTTTGACAAAATATCGCCTGTAGTAAGTTGGTCTGGTCTCATGAAGTTACTACAACCTTCAAAATATGAATAAAATCTTTGGTGAGGTACAGTAGTGTTTTTATTTGTCTATTTGACTACTGTATGTACAGTAAGGATGGTTTTGACAAAATATCGCCTGTAGTAAGTTGGTCTGGTCTCCATGAAGTTACTACAACCTTCAAAATATGAATAAAATCTTTGGTGAGGTACAGTAGTGTTTTTATTTGTCTATTTGACTACTGTATGTACAGTAAGGGTGGTTTTGACAAAATATCGCCTGTAGTAAGTTGGTCTGGTCTCCATGAAGTTACTACAACCTTCAAAATATGAATAACAATCTTTGGTGAGGTACAGTAGTGTTTTTATTTGTCTATTTGACTACTGTATGTACAGTAAGGGTGGTTTTGACAAAATATCGCCTGTAGTAAGTTGGTCTGGTCTCTGTGAAGTTACTACAACCTTCAAATATGAATAACAATCTTTGGTGAGGTACAGTAGTGTTTTTATTTGTCTATTTGACTACTGTATGTACAGTAAGGGTGGTTTTGACAAAATATCGCCTGTAGTAAGTTGGTCTGGTCTCTGTGAAGTTACTACAACCTTCAAAATATGAATAATAATCTTTGGTGAGGTACAGTAGTGTTTTTATTTGTCTATTTGACTACTGTATGTACAGTAAGGGTGGTTTTGACAAAATATCGCCTGTAGTAAGTTGGTCTGGTCTCTGTGAAGTTACTACAACCTTCAAAATATGAATAATAATCTTTGGTGAGGTACAGTAGTGTTTTTATTTGTCTATTTGACTACTGTATGTACAGTAAGGGTGGTTTTGACAAAATATCGCCTGTAGTAAGTTGGTCTGGTCTCTGTGAAGTTACTACAACCTTCAAAATATGAATAATAATCTTTGTTGAGGTACAGTAGTGTTTTTATTTGTCTATTTGACTACTGTATGTACAGTAAGGGTGGTTTTGACAAAATATCGCCTGTAGTAAGTTGGTCTGGTCTCTGTGAAGTTACTACAACCTTCAAAATATGAATAATAATCTTTGGTGAGGTACAGTAGTGTTTTTATTTGTCTATTTGACTACTGTATGTACAGTAAGGGTGGTTTTGACAAAATATCGCCTGTAGTAAGTTGGTCTGGTCTCTGTGAAGTTACTACAACCTTCAAATTATGAATAATAATCTTTGGTGAGGTACAGTAGTGTTTTTATTTGTCTATTTGACTACTGTATGTACAGTAAGGGTGGTTTTGACAAAATATCGCCTGTAGTAAGTTGGTCTGGTCTCTGTGAAGTTACTACAACCTTCAAATTATGAATAAAATCTTTGGTGAGGTACAGTAGTGTTTTTATTTGTCTATTTGACTACTGTATGTACAGTAAGGGTGGTTTTGACAAAATATCGCCTGTAGTAAGTTGGTCTGGTCTCTGTGAAGTTACTACAACCTTCAAAATATGAATAACAATCTTTGGTGAGGTACAGTAGTGTTTTTATTTATTTAGTTGACTACTGTATGTACAGTAAGGGTGGTTTTGACAAAATATCGCCTGTAGTAAGTTGGTCTGGTCTCTGTGAAGTTACTACAACCTTCAAAATATGAATAATAATCTTTGGTGAGGTACAGTAGTGTTTTTATTTGTCTATTTGACTACTGTATGTACAGTAAGGGTGGTTTTGACAAAATATCACCTGTAGTAAGTTGGTCTGGTCTCTATGAAGTTACTACAACCTTCAAAATATGAATAACAATCTTTGGTGAGGTACAGTAGTGTTTTTATTTGTCTATTTGACTACTGTATGTACAGTAAGGGTGGTTTTGACAAAATATCGCCTGTAGTAAGTTGGTCTGGTCTCTATGAAGTTACTACAACCTTCAAAATATGAATAATAATCTTTGGTGAGGTACAGTAGTGTTTTTATTTGTCTATTTGACTACTGTATGTACAGTAAGGGTGGTTTTGACAAAATATCGCCTGTAGTAAGTTGGTCTGGTCACTGTGAAGTTACTACAACCTTCAAAATATGAATAACAATCTTTGGTGAGGTACAGTAGTGTTTTTATTTGTCTATTTGACTACTGTATGTACAGTAAGGGTGGTTTTGACAAAATATCGCCTGTAGTAAGTTGGTCTGGTCTCCTATGAAGTTACTACAACCTTCAAAATATGAATAATAATCTTTGGTGAGGTACAGTAGTGTTTTTATTTGTCTATTTGACTACTGTATGTACAGTAAGGGTGGTTTTGACAAAATATCGCCTGTAGTAAGTTGGTCTGGTCTCCTGTGAAGTTACTACAACCTTCAAAATATGAATAACAATCTTTGGTGAGGTACAGTAGTGTTTTTATTTGTCTATTTGACTACTGTATGTACAGTAAGGATGGTTTTGACAAAATATCGCCTGTAGTAAGTTGGTCTGGTCTCTGATGAAGTTACTACAACCTTCAAAATATGAATAACAATCTTTGGTGAGGTACAGTAGTGTTTTTATTTGTCTATTTGACTACTGTATGTACAGTAAGGGATGGTTTTGACAAAATATCGCCTGTAGTAAGTTGGTCTGGTCTCCTTGAAGTTACTACAACCTTCAAATATGAATAACAATCTTTGGTGAGGTACAGTAGTGTTTTTATTTGTCTATTTGACTACTGTATGTACAGTAAGGGTGGTTTTGACAAAATATCGCCTGTAGTAAGTTGGTCTGGTCTCTAGTGAAGTTACTACAACCTTCAAAATATGAATAACAATCTTTGGTGAGGTACAGTAGTGTTTTTATTTGTCTATTTGACTACTGTATGTACAGTAAGGATGGTTTTGACAAAATATCGCCTGTAGTAAGTTGGTCTGGTCTCTAGTGAAGTTACTACAACCTTCAAAATATGAATAAAATCTTTGGTGAGGTACAGTAGTGTTTTTATTTGTCTATTTGACTACTGTATGTACAGTAAGGGTGGTTTTGACAAAATATCGCCTGTAGTAAGTTGGTCTGGTCTCCATGAAGTTACTACAACCTTCAAAATATGAATAATAATCTTTGGTGAGGTACAGTAGTGTTTTTATTTGTCTATTTGACTACTGTATGTACAGTAAGGGTGGTTTTGACAAAATATCGCCTGTAGTAAGTTGGTCTGGTCTCTGTGAAGTTACTACAACCTTCAAAATATGAATAATAATCTTTGGTGAGGTACAGTAGTGTTTTTATTTGTCTATTTGACTACTGTATGTACAGTAAGGGATGGTTTTGACAAAATATCGCCTGTAGTAAGTTGGTCTGGTCTCCTATGAAGTTACTACAACCTTCAAAATATGAATAAAAATCTTTGGTGAGGTACAGTAGTGTTTTTATTTGTCTATTTGACTACTGTATGTACAGTAAGGGTGGTTTTGACAAAATATCGCCTGTAGTAAGTTGGTCTGGTCTCCGTGAAGTTACTACAACCTTCAAATATGAATAACAATCTTTGGTGAGGTACAGTAGTGTTTTTATTTGTCTATTTGACTACTGTATGTACAGTAAGGGTGGTTTTGACAAAATATCGCCTGTAGTAAGTTGGTCTGGTCTCCTGTGAAGTTACTACAACCTTCAAAATTATGAATAAAATCTTTGGTGAGGTACAGTAGTGTTTTTATTTGTCTATTTGACTACTGTATGTACAGTAAGGGTGGTTTTGACAAAATATCGCCTGTAGTAAGTTGGTCTGGTCTCTGTGAAGTTACTACAACCTTCAAAATATGAATAAAAATCTTTGGTGAGGTACAGTAGTGTTTTTATTTGTCTATTTGACTACTGTATGTACAGTAAGGGTGGTTTTGACAAAATATCGCCTGTAGTAAGTTGGTCTGGTCTCTGATGAAGTTACTACAACCTTCAAAATATGAATAAAATCTTTGGTGAGGTACAGTAGTGTTTTTATTTGTCTATTTGACTACTGTATGTACAGTAAGGATGGTTTTGACAAAATATCGCCTGTAGTAAGTTGGTCTGGTCTCTGTGAAGTTACTACAACCTTCAAAATATGAATAAAATCTTTAGTGAGGTACAGTAGTGTTTTTATTTGTCTATTTGACTACTGTATGTACAGTAAGGGTGGTTTTGACAAAATATCGCCTGTAGTAAGTTGGTCTGGTCTCTATAAGTTACTACAACCTTCAAAATATGAATAAAATCTTTGGTGAGGTACAGTAGTGTTTTTATTTGTCTATTTGACTACTGTATGTACAGTAAGGGATGGTTTTGACAAAATATCGCCTGTAGTAAGTTGGTCTGGTCTCTGTGAAGTTACTACAACCTTCAAAATATGAATAACAATCTTTGGTGAGGTACAGTAGTGTTTTTATTTGTCTATTTGACTACTGTATGTACAGTAAGGATGGTTTTGACAAAATATCGCCTGTAGTAAGTTGGTCTGGTCTCTGTGAAGTTACTACAACCTTCAAAATATGAATAACAATCTTTGGTGAGGTACAGTAGTGTTTTTATTTGTCTATTTTACTACTGTATGTACAGTAAGGGTGGTTTTGACAAAATATCGCCTGTAGTAAGTTGGTCTGGTCTCATGTGAAGTTACTACAACCTTCAAATATGAATAAAATCTTTGGTGAGGTACAGTAGTGTTTTTATTTGTCTATTTGACTACTGTATGTACAGTAAGGGTGGTTTTGACAAATATCGCCTGTAGTAAGTTGGTCTGGTCTCATGTGAAGTTACTACAACCTTCAAATATGAATAACAATCTTTGGTGAGGTACAGTAGTGTTTTTATTTGTCTATTTGACTACTGTATGTACAGTAAGGGTGGTTTTGACAAAATATCGCCTGTAGTAAGTTGGTCTGGTCTCTATGAAGTTACTACAACCTTCAAATTATGAATAACAATCTTTGGTGAGGTACAGTAGTGTTTTTATTTGTCTATTTGACTACTGTATGTACAGTAAGGGTGGTTTTGACAAAATATCGCCTGTAGTAAGTTGGTCTGGTCTCCATGAAGTTACTACAACCTTCAAATATGAATAATAATCTTTGGTGAGGTACAGTAGTGTTTTTATTTGTCTATTTGACTACTGTATGTACAGTAAGGGTGGTTTTGACAAAATATTGCCTGTAGTAAGTTGGTCTGGTCTCTGTGAAGTTACTACAACCTTCAAATTATGAATAATAATCTTTGGTGAGGTACAGTAGTGTTTTTATTTGTCTATTTGACTACTGTATGTACAGTAAGGGTGGTTTTGACAAAATATCGCCTGTAGTAAGTTGGTCTGGTCTCTGTGAAGTTACTACAACCTTCAAAATATGAATAATAATCTTTGGTGAGGTACAGTAGTGTTTTTATTTGTCTATTTGACTACTGTATGTACAGTAAGGGTGGTTTTGACAAAATATCGCCTGTAGTAAGTTGGTCTGGTCTCTATGAAGTTACTACAACCTTCAAATTATGAATAATAATCTTTGGTGAGGTACAGTAGTGTTTTTATTTGTCTATTTGACTACTGTATGTACAGTAAGGGTGGTTTTGACAAAATATCGCCTGTAGTAAGTTGGTCTGGTCTCTGTGAAGTTACTACAACCTTCAAAATATGAATAACAATCTTTGGTGAGGTACAGTAGTGTTTTTATTTGTCTATTTGACTACTGTATGTACAGTAAGGGTGGTTTTGACAAAATATCGCCTGTAGTAAGTTGGTCTGGTCTCTATAAGTTACTACAACCTTCAAAATATGAATAACAATCTTTGGTGAGGTACAGTAGTGTTTTTATTTGTCTATTTGACTACTGTATGTACAGTAAGGGTGGTTTTGACAAAATATCGCCTGTAGTAAGTTGGTCTGGTCTCCATGAAGTTACTACAACCTTCAAAATATGAATAACAATCTTTGGTGAGGTACAGTAGTGTTTTTATTTTGTCTATTTGACTACTGTATGTACAGTAAGGGTGGTTTTGACAAAATATCGCCTGTAGTAAGTTGGTCTGGTCTCTGTGAAGTTACTACAACCTTCAAAATATGAATAATAATCTTTGGTGAGGTACAGTAGTGTTTTTATTTGTCTATTTGACTACTGTATGTACAGTAAGGGTGGTTTTGACAAAATATCGCCTGTAGTAAGTTGGTCTGGTCTCTATGAAGTTACTACAACCTTCAAAATATGAATAATAATCTTTGGTGAGGTACAGTAGTGTTTTTATTTGTCTATTTGACTACTGTATGTACAGTAAGGGTGGTTTTGACAAAATATCGCCTGTAGTAAGTTGGTCTGGTCTCTGTGAAGTTACTACAACCTTCAAAATATGAATAATAATCTTTGGTGAGGTACAGTAGTGTTTTTATTTGTCTATTTGACTACTGTATGTACAGTAAGGGTGGTTTTGACAAAATATCGCCTGTAGTAAGTTGGTCTGGTCTCTGTGAAGTTACTACAACCTTCAAAATATGAATAAAATCTTTGGTGAGGTACAGTAGTGTTTTTATTTGTCTATTTGACTACTGTATGTACAGTAAGGGTGGTTTTGACAAAATATCGCCTGTAGTAAGTTGGTCTGGTCTCTGTGAAGTTACTACAACCTTCAAATATGAATAAAATCTTTGGTGAGGTACAGTAGTGTTTTTATTTGTCTATTTGACTACTGTATGTACAGTAAGGGTGGTTTTTGACAAAATATCGCCTGTAGTAAGTTGGTCTGGTCTCTGTGAAGTTACTACAACCTTCAAATATGAATAACAATCTTTGGTGAGGTACAGTAGTGTTTTATTTGTCTATTTGACTACTGTATGTACAGTAAGGGTGGTTTTGACAAAATATCGCCTGTAGTAAGTTGGTCTGGTCTCTGTGAAGTTACTACAACCTTCAAATATGAATAACAATCTTTGGTGAGGTACAGTAGTGTTTTTATTTGTCTATTTTACTACTGTATGTACAGTAAGGGTGGTTTTGACAAATATCGCCTGTAGTAAGTTGGTCTGGTCTCCATGAAGTTACTACAACCTTCAAAATATGAATAATAATCTTTGGTGAGGTACAGTAGTGTTTTTATTTGTCTATTTGACTACTGTATGTACAGTAAGGGTGGTTTTGACAAAATATCGCCTGTAGTAAGTTGGTCTGGTCTCTATGAAGTTACTACAACCTTCAAAATATGAATAACAATCTTTGGTGAGGTACAGTAGTGTTTTTATTTGTCTATTTGACTACTGTATGTACAGTAAGGGTGGTTTTGACAAAATATCGCCTGTAGTAAGTTGGTCTGGTCTCTATAAAGTTACTACAACCTTCAAATATGAATAATAATCTTTGGTGAGGTACAGTAGTGTTTTTATTTGTCTATTTGACTACTGTATGTACAGTAAGGGTGGTTTTGACAAAATATCGCCTGTAGTAAGTTGGTCTGGTCTCTATGAAGTTACTACAACCTTCAAAATATGAATAACAATCTTTGGTGAGGTACAGTAGTGTTTTTATTTGTCTATTTTACTACTGTATGTACAGTAAGGATGGTTTTGACAAAATATTGCCTGTAGTAAGTTGGTCTGGTCTCCATGAAGTTACTACAACCTTCAAATATGAATAACAATCTTTGGTGAGGTACAGTAGTGTTTTTATTTGTCTATTTGACTACTGTATGTACAGTAAGGGTGGTTTTGACAAAATATCGCCTGTAGTAAGTTGGTCTGGTCTCCGTGAAGTTACTACAACCTTCAAATTATGAATAACAATCTTTGGTGAGGTACAGTAGTGTTTTTATTTGTCTATTTGACTACTGTATGTACAGTAAGGGTGGTTTTGACAAAATATCGCCTGTAGTAAGTTGGTCTGGTCTCTATGAAGTTACTACAACCTTCAAATTATGAATAACAATCTTTGGTGAGGTACAGTAGTGTTTTTATTTGTCTATTTGACTACTGTATGTACAGTAAGGGTGGTTTTGACAAAATATCGCCTGTAGTAAGTTGGTCTGGTCTCTGTGAAGTTACTACAACCTTCAAATTATGAATAACAATCTTTGGTGAGGTACAGTAGTGTTTTTATTTGTCTATTTGACTACTGTATGTACAGTAAGGGTGGTTTTGACAAAATATCGCCTGTAGTAAGTTGGTCTGGTCTCTGTGAAGTTACTACAACCTTCAAATATGAATAACAATCTTTGGTGAGGTACAGTAGTGTTTTTATTTGTCTATTTGACTACTGTATGTACAGTAAGGGTGGTTTTGACAAAATATCGCCTGTAGTAAGTTTGGTCTGGTCTCCATGAAGTTACTACAACCTTCAAAATATGAATAAAATCTTTGGTGAGGTACAGTAGTGTTTTTATTTGTCTATTTGACTACTGTATGTACAGTAAGGGTGGTTTTGACAAAATATCGACCTGTAGTAAGTTGGTCTGGTCTCTATGAAGTTACTACAACCTTCAAAATATGAATAACAATCTTTGGTGAGGTACAGTAGTGTTTTTATTTGTCTATTTGACTACTGTATGTACAGTAAGGGTGGTTTTGACAAAATATCGCCTGTAGTAAGTTGGTCTGGTCTCTATGAAGTTACTACAACCTTCAAAATATGAATAATAATCTTTGGTGAGGTACAGTAGTGTTTTTATTTGTCTATTTTACTACTGTATGTACAGTAAGGGTGGTTTTGACAAAATATCGCCTGTAGTAAGTTGGTCTGGTCTCTGTGAAGTTACTACAACCTTCAAAATATGAATAACATCTTTGGTGAGGTACAGTAGTGTTTTTATTTGTCTATTTGACTACTGTATGTACAGTAAGGATGGTTTTGACAAAATATCGCCTGTAGTAAGTTGGTCTGGTCTCCATGAAGTTACTACAACCTTCAAATTATGAATAACAATCTTTGGTGAGGTACAGTAGTGTTTTTATTTGTCTATTTGACTACTGTATGTACAGTAAGGGTGGTTTTGACAAAATATCGCCTGTAGTAAGTTGGTCTGGTCTCCATGAAGTTACTACAACCTTCAAATATGAATAACAATCTTTGGTGAGGTACAGTAGTGTTTTTATTTGTCTATTTTACTACTGTATGTACAGTAAGGGTGGTTTTGACAAAATATCGCCTGTAGTAAGTTGGTCTGGTCTCCATGAAGTTACTACAACCTTCAAAATATGAATAATAATCTTTGGTGAGGTACAGTAGTGTTTTTATTTGTCTATTTACTACTGTATGTACAGTAAGGGTGGTTTTGACAAAATATCGCCTGTAGTAAGTTGGTCTGGTCTCCTGTGAAGTTACTACAACCTTCAAATATGAATAAAATCTTTGGTGAGGTACAGTAGTGTTTTTATTTGTCTATTTGACAACTGTATGTACAGTAAGGATGGTTTTGACAAAATATCGCCTGTAGTAAGTTGGTCTGGTCTCCATGAAGTTACTACAACCTTCAAATATGAATAACAATCTTTGGTGAGGTACAGTAGTGTTTTTATTTGTCTATTTGACTACTGTATGTACAGTAAGGGTGGTTTTGACAAAATATCGCCTGTAGTAAGTTGGTCTGGTCTCCTATGAAGTTACTACAACCTTCAAAATATGAATAAAATCTTTGGTGAAGGTACAGTAGTGTTTTTATTTGTCTATTTGACTACTGTATGTACAGTAAGGATGGTTTTGACAAAATATCGCCTGTAGTAAGTTGGTCTGGTCTCTATGAAGTTACTACAACCTTCAAATATGAATAAAATCTTTGGTGAGGTACAGTAGTGTTTTTATTTGTCTATTTGACTACTGTATGTACAGTAAGGGTGGTTTTGACAAAATATCGCCTGTAGTAAGTTGGTCTGGTCTCCTGTGAAGTTACTACAACCTTCAAAATATGAATAATAATCTTTGGTGAGGTACAGTAGTGTTTTTATTTGTCTATTTGACTACTGTATGTACAGTAAGGATGGTTTTGACAAAATATCGCCTGTAGTAAGTTGGTCTGGTCTCTGTGAAGTTACTACAACCTTCAAAATATGAATAACAATCTTTGGTGAGGTACAGTAGTGTTTTTATTTGTCTATTTGACTACTGTATGTACAGTAAGGGTGGTTTTGACAAAATATCGCCTGTAGTAAGTTGGTCTGGTCTCCTATGAAGTTACTACAACCTTCAAAATATGAATAAAATCTTTGGTGAGGTACAGTAGTGTTTTTATTTGTCTATTTGACTACTGTATGTACAGTAAGGGTGGTTTTGACAAAATATCGCCTGTAGTAAGTTGGTCTGGTCTCTGTGAAGTTACTACAACCTTCAAATATGAATAAAATCTTTGGTGAGGTACAGTAGTGTTTTTATTTGTCTATTTGACTACTGTATGTACAGTAAGGATGGTTTTGACAAAATATCGCCTGTAGTAAGTTGGTCTGGTCTCATGTGAAGTTACTACAACCTTCAAATATGAATAATAATCTTTGGTGAGGTACAGTAGTGTTTTTATTTGTCTATTTGACTACTGTATGTACAGTAAGGATGGTTTTGACAAAATATCGCCTGTAGTAAGTTGGTCTGGTCTCTGTGAAGTTACTACAACCTTCAAATTATGAATAACAATCTTTGGTGAGGTACAGTAGTGTTTTTATTTGTCTATTTGACTACTGTATGTACAGTAAGGGTGGTTTTGACAAAATATCGCCTGTAGTAAGTTGGTCTGGTCTCTATGAAGTTACTACAACCTTCAAATATGAATAATAATCTTTGGTGAGGTACAGTAGTGTTTTTATTTGTCTATTTGACTACTGTATGTACAGTAAGGGATGGTTTTGACAAAATATCGCCTGTAGTAAGTTGGTCTGGTCTCATGAAGTTACTACAACCTTCAAATTATGAATAAAATCTTTGGTGAGGTACAGTAGTGTTTTTATTTGTCTATTTGACTACTGTATGTACAGTAAGGGATGGTTTTTGACAAAATATCGCCTGTAGTAAGTTGGTCTGGTCTCTGTGAAGTTACTACAACCTTCAAATATGAATAACAATCTTTGGTGAGGTACAGTAGTGTTTTTATTTGTCTATTTGACTACTGTATGTACAGTAAGGATGGTTTTGACAAAATATCGCCTGTAGTAAGTTGGTCTGGTCTCTATAAAGTTACTACAACCTTCAAATATGAATAACAATCTTTGGTGAGGTACAGTAGTGTTTTTATTTGTCTATTTGACTACTGTATGTACAGTAAGGGTGGTTTTGACAAAATATCGCCTGTAGTAAGTTGGTCTGGTCTCTATGAAAGTTACTACAACCTTCAAATATGAATAACAATCTTTGGTGAGGTACAGTAGTGTTTTTATTGTCTATTTGACTACTGTATGTACAGTAAGGTGGTTTTGACAAAATATCGCCTGTAGTAAGTTGGTCTGGTCTCTGTGAAGTTACTACAACCTTCAAAATATGAATAATAATCTTTGGTGAGGTACAGTAGTGTTTTATTTGTCTATTTGACTACTGTATGTACAGTAAGGATGGTTTTGACAAAATATCGCCTGTAGTAAGTTGGTCTGGTCTCTGTGAAGTTACTACAACCTTCAAATATGAATAACAATCTTTGGTGAGGTACAGTAGTGTTTTTATTTGTCTATTTGACTACTGTATGTACAGTAAGGGTGGTTTTGACAAAATATCGCCTGTAGTAAGTTGGTCTGGTCTCTATGAAGTTACTACAACCTTCAAAATATGAATAACAATCTTTGGTGAGGTACAGTAGTGTTTTTATTTGTCTATTTGACTACTGTATGTACAGTAAGGATGGTTTTGACAAAATATCGCCTGTAGTAAGTTGGTCTGGTCTCTATGAAGTTACTACAACCTTCAAAATATGAATAACAATCTTTGGTGAGGTACAGTAGTGTTTTTATTTGTCTATTTGACTACTGTATGTACAGTAAGGGTGGTTTTGACAAAATATCGCCTGTAGTAAGTTGGTCTGGTCTCTGTGAAGTTACTACAACCTTCAAAATATGAATAAAATCTTTGGTGAGGTACAGTAGTGTTTTTATTTGTCTATTTGACTACTGTATGTACAGTAAGGGTGGTTTTGACAAAATATCGCCTGTAGTAAGTTGGTCTGGTCTCCATGAAGTTACTACAACCTTCAAATATGAATAACAATCTTTGGTGAGGTACAGTAGTGTTTTTATTGTCTATTAGACTACTGTATGTACAGTAAGGGTGGTTTTGACAAAATATCGCCTGTAGTAAGTTGGTCTGGTCTCTATGAAGTTACTACAACCTTCAAAATATGAATAAAATCTTTGGTGAAATACAGTAGTGTTTTTATTGTCTATTTGACTACTGTATGTACAGTAAGGGTGGTTTTGACAAAATATCGCCTGTAGTAAGTTGGTCTGGTCTCTGTGAAGTTACTACAACCTTCAAATATGAATAACAATCTTTGGTGAGGTACAGTAGTGTTTTTATTTGTCTATTTGACTACTGTATGTACAGTAAGGGATGGTTTTGACAAAATATCGCCTGTAGTAAGTTGGTCTGGTCTCGTGAAGTTACTACAACCTTCAAATTATGAATAACAATCTTTGGTGAGGTACAGTAGTGTTTTTATTTGTCTATTTGACTACTGTATGTACAGTAAGGATGGTTTTGACAAAATATCGCCTGTAGTAAGTTGGTCTGGTCTCTGTGAAGTTACTACAACCTTCAAATTATGAATAACAATCTTTGGTGAAGTACAGTAGTGTTTTTATTTGTCTATTTAGACTACTGTATGTACAGTAAGGGATGGTTTTGACAAAATATCGCCTGTAGTAAGTTGGTCTGGTCTCTGTGAAGTTACTACAACCTTCAAAATATGAATAAAATCTTTGGTGAGGTACAGTAGTGTTTTTATTTGTCTATTTTACTACTGTATGTACAGTAAGGATGGTTTGACAAAATATCGCCTGTAGTAAGTTGGTCTGGTCTCCATGAAGTTACTACAACCTTCAAAATATGAATAAAAATCTTTGGTGAGGTACAGTAGTGTTTTTATTTGTCTATTTGACTACTGTATGTACAGTAAGGATGGTTTTGACAAAATATCGCCTGTAGTAAGTTGGTCTGGTCTCCTTGAAGTTACTACAACCTTCAAAATATGAATAACAATCTTTGGTGAGGTACAGTAGTGTTTTTATTTGTCTATTTGACTACTGTATGTACAGTAAGGGTGGTTTTGACAAAATATCGCCTGTAGTAAGTTGGTCTGGTCTCTGTGAAGTTACTACAACCTTCAAATATGAATAATAATCTTTGGTGAGGTACAGTAGTGTTTTTATTTGTCTATTTGACTACTGTATGTACAGTAAGGATGGTTTTGACAAAATATCGCCTGTAGTAAGTTGGTCTGGTCTCTGTGAAGTTACTACAACCTTCAAATTATGAATAACAATCTTTGGTGAGGTACAGTAGTGTTTTTATTTGTCTATTTGACTACTGTATGTACAGTAAGGGTGGTTTTGACAAAATATCACCTGTAGTAAGTTGGTCTGGTCTCCATGAAGTTACTACAACCTTCAAATTATGAATAACAATCTTTGGTGAGGTACAGTAGTGTTTTTATTTGTCTATTTGACTACTGTCAGTACAGTAAGGATGGTTTTGACAAAATATCGCCTGTAGTAAGTTGGTCTGGTCTCTGTGAAGTTACTACAACCTTCAAAATATGAATAACAATCTTTGGTGAGGTACAGTAGTGTTTTTATTTGTATATTAGACTACTGTATGTACAGTAAGGGTGGTTTTGACAAAATATCACCTGTAGTAAGTTGGTCTGGTCTCTATGAAGTTACTACAACCTTCAAAATATGAATAACAATCTTTGGTGAGGTACAGTAGTGTTTTATATTGTCTATTTGACTACTGTATGTACAGTAAGGGTGGTTTTGACAAAATATCGCCTGTAGTAAGTTGGTCTGGTCTCTGTGAAGTTACTACAACCTTCAAATTATGAATAACAATCTTTGGTGAGGTACAGTAGTGTTTTTATTTGTCTATTTGACTACTGTATGTACAGTAAGGGTGGTTTTGACAAAATATCGCCTGTAGTAAGTTGGTCTGGTCTCTGTGAAGTTACTACAACCTTCAAAATATGAATAATAATCTTTGGTGAGGTACAGTAGTGTTTTTATTTGTCTATTTGACTACTGTATGTACAGTAAGGATGGTTTTGACAAAATATCGCCTGTAGTAAGTTGGTCTGGTCTCTGTGAAGTTACTACAACCTTCAAATTATGAATAACAATCTTTGGTGAGGTACAGTAGTGTTTTTATTTGTCTATTTAGACTACTGTATGTACAGTAAGGGTGGTTTTGACAAAATATCGCCTGTAGTAAGTTGGTCTGGTCTCCATGAAGTTACTACAACCTTCAAATATGAATAAAATCTTTGGTGAGGTACAGTAGTGTTTTTATTTGTCTATTTGACTACTGTATGTACAGTAAGGGTGGTTTTGACAAAATATCGCCTGTAGTAAGTTGGTCTGGTCTCTGTGAAGTTACTACAACCTTCAAATATGAATAACAATCTTTGGTGAGGTACAGTAGTGTTTTTATTTGTCTATTGACTACTGTATGTACAGTAAGGATGGTTTGACAAATATCGCCTGTAGTAAGTTGGTCTGGTCTCCATGAAGTTACTACAACCTTCAAATATGAATAACAATCTTTGGTGAGGTACAGTAGTGTTTTTATTTGTCTATTTGACTACTGTATGTACAGTAAGGGTGGTTTTGACAAAATATCGCCTGTAGTAAATTGGTCTGGTCTCTATGAAGTTACTACAACCTTCAAATATGAATAACAATCTTTGGTGAGGTACAGTAGTGTTTTTATTTGTCTATTTGACTACTGTATGTACAGTAAGGGTGGTTTTGACAAAATATCGCCTGTAGTAAGTTGGTCTGGTCTCTGTGAAGTTACTACAACCTTCAAAATATGAATAACAATCTTTGGTGAGGTACAGTAGTGTTTTTATTTGTCTATTTTACTACTGTATGTACAGTAAGGATGGTTTTGACAAAATATCGCCTGTAGTAAGTTGGTCTGGTCTCCGTGAAGTTACTACAACCTTCAAAATATGAATAACAATCTTTGGTGAGGTACAGTAGTGTTTTATTTGTCTATTTGACTACTGTATGTACAGTAAGGATGGTTTGACAAAATATCGCCTGTAGTAAGTTGGTCTGGTCTCTATGAAGTTACTACAAACCTTCAAATTATGAATAACAATCTTTGGTGAGGTACAGTAGTGTTTTTATTTGTCTATTTGACTACTGTATGTACAGTAAGGTGGTTTTGACAAAATATCGCCTGTAGTAAGTTGGTCTGGTCTCTATGAAGTTACTACAACCTTCAAAATATGAATAAAATCTTTGGTGAGGTACAGTAGTGTTTTTATTTGTCTATTTGACTACTGTATGTACAGTAAGGGTGGTTTTGACAAAATATCGCCTGTAGTAAGTTGGTCTGGTCTCCTGTGAAGTTACTACAACCTTCAAAATATGAATAAAAATATTTGGTGAGGTACAGTAGTGTTTTTATTTGTCTATTTGACTACTGTATGTACAGTAAGGATGGTTTTGACAAAATATCGCCTGTAGTAAGTTGGTCTGGTCATCTAGTGAAGTTACTACAACCTTCAAAATATGAATAACAATCTTTGGTGAGGTACGGTAGTGTTTTTATTTGTCTATTTTACTACTGTATGTACAGTAAGGATGGTTTTGACAAAATATCGCCTGTAGTAAGTTGGTCTGGTCTCCATGAAGTTACTACAACCTTCAAAATATGAATAAAAATCTTTGGTGAGGTACAGTAGTGTTTTTATTTGTCTATTTGACAACTGTATGTACAGTAAGGGTGGTTTTGACAAAATATCGCCTGTAGTAAGTTGGTCTGGTCTCCATGAAGTTACTACAACCTTCAAAATATGAATAAAAATATTTGGTGAGGTACAGTAGTGTTTTTATTTGTCTATTTGACTACTGTATGTACAGTAAGGATAGTTTTGACAAAATATCGCCTGTAGTAAGTTGGTCTGGTCACTGTGAAGTTACTACAACCTTCAAAATATGAATAACAATCTTTGGTGAGGTACAGTAGTGTTTTTTTTTGTCTATTTTACTACTGTATGTACAGTAAGGATGGTTTTGACAAAATATCACCTGTAGTAAGTTGGTCTGGTCTCCATGAAGTTACTACAACCTTCAAAATATGAATAATAATCTTTGGTGAGGTACAGTAGTGTTTTTATTTGTCTATTTTACTACTGTATGTACAGTAAGGGTGGTTTTGACAAAATATCGCGTGTAGTAAGTTGGTCTGGTCTCTGTGAAGTTACTACAACCTTCAAAATATGAATAATAATCTTTGGTGAGGTACATTAGTGTTTTTATTTGTCTATTAGACTACTGTATGTACAGTAAGGGTGGTTTTGACAAAATATCGCCTGTAGTAAGTTGGTCTGGTCTCTGTGAAATTACTACAACCTTCAAATTATGAATAACAATCTTTGGTGAGGTACAGTAGTGTTTTTATTTGTCTATTAGACTACTGTATGTACAGTAAGGGTGGTTTTGACAAAATATCGCCTGTAGTAAGTTGGTCTGGTCTCTATGAAGTTACTACAACCTTCAAATATGAATAACAATCTTTGGTGAGGTACAGTAGTGTTTTTATTTGTCTATTTGACTACTGTATGTACAGTAAGGGTGGTTTTGACAAAATATCGCCTGTAGTAAGTTGGTCTGGTCTCTATCAAGTTACTACAACCTTCAAATATGAATAACAATCTTTGGTGAGGTACAGTAGTGTTTTTATTTGTCTATTTGACTACTGTATGTACAGTAAGGGTGGTTTTGACAAAATATCGCCTGTAGTAAGTTGGTCTGGTCTCTGTGAAGTTACTACAACCTTCAAAATATGAATAACAATCTTTGGTGAGGTACAGTAGTGTTTTTATTTGTCTATTTGACTACTGTATGTACAGTAAGGATGGTTTTGACAAAATATCGCCTGTAGTAAGTTGGTCTGGTCTCTGTGAAGTTACTACAACCTTCAAATTATGAATAACAATCTTTGGTGAGGTACAGTAGTGTTTTTATTTGTCTATTTGACTACTGTATGTACAGTAAGGATGGTTTTGACAAAATATCGCCTGTAGTAAGTTGGTCTGGTCTCTGTGAAGTTACTACAACCTTCAAATTATGAATAACAATCTTTGGTGAGGTACAGTAGTGTTTTTATTTGTCTATTTGACTACTGTATGTACAGTAAGGATGGTTTCTGACAAAATATCGCCTGTAGTAAGTTGGTCTGGTTTCCATGAAGTTACTACAACCTTCAAAATATGAATAACAATCTTTGGTGAGGTACAGTAGTGTTTTTATTTGTCTATTTGACTACTGTATGTACAGTAAGGGTGGTTTTGACAAAATATCGCCTGTAGTAAGTTGGTCTGGTCTCCATGAAGTTACTACAACCTTCAAAATATGAATAATAATCTTTGGTGAGGTACAGTAGTGTTTTTATTTGTCTATTTTACTACTGTATGTACAGTAAGGGTGGTTTTGACAAAATATCGCGTGTAGTAAGTTGGTCTGGTCTCTGTGAAGTTACTACAACCTTCAAAATATGAATAAATATCTTTGGTGAGGTACAGTAGTGTTTTTATTTGTCTATTAGACTACTGTATGTACAGTAAGGGTGGTTTTGACAAAATATCGCCTGTAGTAAGTTGGTCTGGTCTCTGTGAAATTACTACAACCTTCAAAATATGAATAACAATCTTTGGTGAGGTACAGTAGTGTTTTTATTTGTCTATTAGACTACTGTATGTACAGTAAGGGTGGTTTTGACAAAATATCACCTGTAGTAAGTTGGTCTGGTCTCTATAAAGTTACTACAACCTTCAAAATATGAATAACAATCTTTGGTGAGGTACAGTAGTGTTTTTATTTGTCTATTAGACTACTGTATGTACAGTAAGGATGGTTTTGACAAAATATCGCCTGTAGTAAGTTGGTCTGGTCTCTGTGAAATTACTACAACCTTCAAAATATGAATAACAATCTTTGGTGAGGTACAGTAGTGTTTTTATTTGTATATTAGACTACTGTATGTACAGTAAGGGTGGTTTTGACAAAATATCACCTGTAGTAAGTTGGTCTGGTCTCTATAAAGTTACTACAACCTTCAAAATATGAATAACAATCTTTGGTGAGGTACAGTAGTGTTTTTATTTGTCTATTTTACTACTGTATGTACAGTAAGGGTGGTTTTGACAAAATATCGCCTGTAGTAAGTTGGTCTGGTCTCTGTGAAGTTACTACAACCTTCAAATTATGAATAACAATCTTTGGTGAGGTACAGTAATGTTTCTATTTGTCTATTTGACTACTGTATGTACAGTAAGGGTGGTTTTGACAAAATATCGCCTGTAGTAAGTTGGTCTGGTCTCTGTGAAATTACTACAACCTTCAAATTATGAATAACAATCTTTGGTGAGGTACAGTAGTGTTTTTATTTGTCTATTAGACTACTGTATGTATAGTAAGGGTGGTTTTGACAAAATATCGCCTGTAGTAAGTTGGTCTGGTCTCCATGAATTTACTACAACCTTCAAATTATGAATAATAATCTTTGGTGAGGTACATTAGTGTTTTTATTTGTCTATTAGACTACTGTATGTACAGTAAGGATGGTTTTGACAAAATATCGCCTGTAGTAAGTTGGTCTGGTCTCTGTGAAGTTACTACAACCTTCAAATTATGAATAACAATCTTTGGTGAGGTACAGTAGTGTTTTTATTTGTCTATTTGACTACTGTATGTACAGTAAGGGTTGTTTTGACAAAATATCGCCTGTAGTAAGTTGGTCTGGTCTCTGTGAAGTTACTACAACCTTCAAAATATGAATAATAATCTTTGGTGAGGTACAGTAGTGTTTTTATTTGTCTATTTTACTACTGTATGTACAGTAAGGATAGTTTTGACAAAATATCGCCTGTAGTAAGTTGGTCTGATCTCTGTGAAGTTACTACAACCTTCAAATTATGAATAACAATCTTTGGTGAGGTACAGTAGTGTTTTTATTTGTCTATTTTACTACTGTATGTACAGTAAGGGTGGTTTTGACAAAATATCGCCTGTAGTAAGTTGGTCTGGTCTCTATAAAGTTACTACAACCTTCAAATTATGAATAAATATCTTTGGTGAGGTACAGTAGTGTTTTTATTTGTCTATTTTACTACTGTATGTACAGTAAGGATGGTTTTGACAAAATATCGCCTGTAGTAAGTTGGTCTGGTCTCTGTGAAGTTACTACAACCTTCAAAATATGAATAACAATCTTTGGTGAGGTACAGTAGTGTTTTTATTTGTCTATTTACTACTGTATGTACAGTAAGGGTGGTTTTGACAAAATATCGCCTGTAGTAAGTTGGTCTGGTCACTGTGAAGTTACTACAACCTTCAAAATATGAATAACAATCTTTGGTGAGGTACGGTAGTGTTTTTATTTGTCTATTTGACTACTGTATGTACAGTAAGGATGGTTTTGACAAAATATCGCCTGTAGTAAGTTGGTCTGGTCTCTGTAAAGTTACTACAACCTTCAAATTATGAATAACAATCTTTGGTGAGGTACAGTAGTGTTTTTATTTGTCTATTTGACTACTGTATGTACAGTAAGGGTGGTTTCGACAAAATATCGCCTGTAGTAAGTTGGTCTGGTCTCTGTGAAGTTACTACAACCTTCAAAATATGAATAACAATCTTTGGTGAGGTACAGTAGTGTTTTTATTTGTCTATTTTACTACTGTATGTACAGTAAGGATGGTTTCTGACAAAATATCGCCTGTAGTAAGTTGGTCTGGTCTCTGTGAAATTACTACAACCTTCAAATTATGAATAACAATCTTTGGTGAGGTACAGTAGTGTTTTTATTTGTTTATTTGACTACTGTATGTACAGTAAGGATAGTTTTGACAAAATATCGCCTGTAGTAAGTTGGTCTGGTCTCTATAAAGTTACTACAACCTTCAAATTATGAATAACAATCTTTGGTGAGGTACAGTAGTGTTTTTATTTGTCTATTAGACTACTGTATGTATAGTAAGGGTGGTTTTGACAAAATATCACCTGTAGTAAGTTCGTCTGGTCTCCATGAAGTTACTACAACCTTCAAATTATGAATAATAATCTTTGGTGAGGTACAGTAGTGTTTTTATTTGTCTATTTGACTACTGTATGTACAGTAAGGGTGGTTTTGACAAAATATCGCCTGTAGTAAGTTGGTCTGGTCTCTATCAAGTTACTACAACCTTCAAAATATGAATAACAATCTTTGGTGAGGTACAGTAGTGTTTTTATTTGTCTATTTGACTACAGTCTGTACAGTAAGGATGGTTTTGACAAAATATCGCCTGTAGTAAGTTGGTCTGGTCTCTGTGAAGTTACTACAACATTCAAAATGTGAATATTAATATTTGGTGAGGTACAGTAGTGTTTTTATTTGTCTATTTGACTACTGTATGTACAGTAAGGATGGTTTTGACAAAATATCGCCTGTAGTAAGTTGGTCTGGTCTCTGTGAAATTACTACAACCTTCAAATTATGAATAACAATCTTTGGTGAGGTACAGTAGTGTTTTTATTTGTCTTTTAGACGACTGTATGTATAGTAAGGGTGGTTTTGACAAAATATCACCTGTAGTAAGTTGGTCTGGTCTCCATGAAGTTACTACAACCTTCAAATTATGAATAATAATCTTTGGTGAGGTACAGTAGTGTTTTTATTTGTCTATTTGACTACTGTATGTACAGTAAGGATGGTTTTGACAAAATATCGCCTGTAGTAAGTTGGTCTGGTCTCTATAAAGTTACTACAACCTTCAAAATATAAATAAAAATCTTTGGTGAGGTACAGTAGTGTTTTTATTTGTCTATTTGACTACTGCAGGGCTGCCAACTTTTGGCTTTAGCTTGGAGTGAGAATTTAAGCCTCGCCCATATCCACAAGCCACGCCCCCCACAGCAAGCCACGCCCAGATAATTTATAAATATATAAAATAATAAATATATTATTTTAATAAATACTTCTAAGATATTCATTAAATTAGAGTATTATTACTATTATACAATTATCCTATTATAAATAAATAAATAAAAAACTATGTAAAGATACAACTGACGTGATATGCTAAGAACATTTAAGAAATCTTTTGCGTAAATATATTAATTTCAGAACAGCATGGTGGCTCAGTGGTTAGCACTGTCGCCTCACAGCAAGAAGGTCACTGATTCGAGTGACACATGCGCTGTAGGGGAATTGATTAACTAAATTGGTTGTAGTGTATATGTGAATGAGTGTGTGTGGGTGTTTCCCAGTACTGGGTTGCGGCTGGAAGGGCATCCAAAGCGTAAAACATATGCCGGAACAGTTGGCAGTTCATTCCGCTATGGCGACCTCTGAAATAGAGACTAAGCTGAAGGAAAATGAATGAATGAATATTAATTTCATTAGAATGAATTTCTACAGATTGTATAGAACACAAAAAATGTTTTATAGAATTATCTGTTGTGTGTTGTCTTAGACCTGACTTATGGCCAATAATTAAGTTTATTAAGTCTAAACTCCCTGACTTTATCCCTCCTTTCTGCTTCATAAAAAAAATCTATCAGGAGATATGCTTAGTCAAATTAAGATCATCATCATATTAGTTAAACTTTAATTTAGCCGATTTACAAAACTCACTAGGCGCTGACACCTGTACATTAAAGGCTTTTACCCCTGCCATAAAACACAGCCCCTCTGAAATGTGCATCTATTAACTTAAATTGATAATTATTTAATAACATCATTATGACACTAATGAGAGTGAACCCTTCCCTTACAGAAGATTACAGATTTGTTTTTACATTTATTTGTAAAACTAGTGCGTTTTAAAATGCGCTTCACTTATTGTTTTGCTTTATCCATCAAGATAATAATCATATTATGTTTTAATCAATTATGCCCTTTGGTTTTCATGTAGACAGAATCCCAATGAAAGTCTATGAAAGGTAGGCTCGGATTAAGAATTCAGAGGCCCCTGGGCACAATGTCTTGTAGGCCCCTTACCTGCCACACCCCTATAGTTGAATTTAAAAAAAGATTAATAAAATATGTTTTTATGAAATGTATCTATATTGTATTGCCCGCATATTTAAAATAAATGATATACAGTACATATATTTCTAGTCTACAAAGATTTAACTTATTTTTAAAGCATTTAAAGCCCACTTTGAAAAAAAAAAAATACTAATAAAACTAGTGAAAATGAATGGATTTTAATATACTTGTTCAAGTTCACAGAAGCAATACTAAAATTTATATATAAAGGTATTTTAATGTATAACTTCTACAAACCTATAATGCATATGATTTGCATATAACACCTCTCCAATCCAGTTCATCTGAGTCTTCCATAATACACACAACTGATTAATGATTCCTACTTGTCTTCCTCGTGATGAAGAGTAGGCAAAATCTGATATGTAGAAAAATGCTGGATTCGAACCGGATTCATGATCAATCGCATCAACACATGCCATGCCAGGCGCTTTACAAACTAAGCCACTATTACAGCTATTTGTTGCTCTCTTTAGTTATGTTGTCTCTGTCAATCAAAGTGATGAACGGGAATCACTCAACTAGCTTATTCCAACGAGGTGCGCTATTTGCACTTAGCATAAATAGGGGTGCGTTTCTCGTCACAACACCTGTTGCACAAAGCGTGAGCAGCGCCTATTTTTTTCGGCATACATGTTCACAACCGGGATTCATACCGAGAGCGGCAACGCGAGCAGCGCATCAAGCAGGGGCGGTGCGAGAGGCTCGCGGGTATGTTTTCTGCGCGCATGCGTCAGTTTCTTTTTCTATTACATTGCTTTCACCAGCGTTGGATCGGTTGCACATAGAGAGAATAACATCATTATAAAGCAATAAATATCTTTAACACCGTCTTTATTACAACGGGAAAAATATTCACGGGATGATTTTCCTGCGTGAGAAAATGGATGTGTGGCGTGAGAGCGTGAGAATACTGTCAATTGCGTGACTCTCACGCCGAATGCGTGAGAGTTGGCAGCACTGTGTAAGGTGAACCCCCGACTTGCGTTTCTACATTAAGTATGTTTTAGTTAAAACATTTAATAAACTTTGTGCTGATGAGCACACTTGTCATGATTTATTATGGTGTAAATTGACAAGCATCATCTTTACACATGTCTAAATGTAAACCCTTTCAACGTAAAGTCTTTGCTAAATTGCAATCAACCTTAGTTAAACGGAGGATGTCAATCAAATTGATTCTGAATAACGTTAGTGCTTAGTACAGCTAAATTATTTGACATGCATTTCTGCCGGCGGGAAGCCTAACCGTGCGTCGAAATTCACTCGAGCCCTACCGAACCACGCCGTGCATTCACAGAACCGCCGGAGAGCAGCATTCGGTTTTGTATCGACGGACTTGACATTACCCATATATGGTTCGCTACGGCCTGTTTTATTACCGAGGCTCACTGAGAGCAATTGTACCGCTAAAGAACGTAGCTGTTTGCTGTGAGGTATCATTTCAGAATGTGGATTCCTGAATGTGTCACGGATAGACGTCGAACTCTTGGTGAGTTTTCATGCTTGTTCATATTTGGCGCGTCTTGAGTGCCGTTCACTCCGAAGTTATGATAACTGAGATTACAGTGTGACATGGAAATCATGTTCGTGTGGACAAACTATAATCGTTTAGGATTATCATAAATAGCACAGCGAGAGTTGGGTTTTGGAAGGAGCGAGTGTATATCTCTGTTGCCAAGAGCGCTCGCACGCGTTACCAGATCTGATTACTCAATACGCTTATTTCACGCGACCGCCATTTTAGAACACGAAAGCGAGGCTGCGGTGGGAAGAAAGCCGGAAGTATAGGATCAGCACTGTAAACATTGCAACAATATGCTGTGTGCTATAAACCTCCAGCTGTTGCTTCGACTTCAAAATGCAGAAATGGTGTAAACGTCACTTTAACATCATTCCGTTCAGTTTCATTTAAACAATTAAAAGCATATTAGGCGTCAAACAACATCACAATTTTTTTAAGAGTGATACACTGAAGTGTCCTCCTAGACTTCAGTCCAGGGCAGCAGGTAAACACCGTAGGGACGCTTCCCTGCTTCAGCCTATGTAACCCGGTGAGTGATAAAACACTGCAGTCCTCTGTAGCACATCTTCGTGTTGTCTTTAACAGTGTTGTCCCGGTACTGAAGTTTTAAAAACGTCAATTTCCCGCTAACATTTACGCGCCGCTGAGCGCGCTCATAAACACCGCTGATTTGCCGTAGTATTCACCAGTGCTCAACAGAATGACTGTGAAGGTTATCAGCTCGCTGCTCTTCACAGATTGAAAACACACATAGACGGATATTGGAGCGTTTTAAAGCCGTGAAGATCAGCGGATTCATCAGCGGATCGCTCGTCTGTGTTTGCACTCAGTAAACAGCGGTGAGGTGAACTGATGACCTTCAAAGCCAATCAGAGTGATTTCTGTAGAGCACGTGAACACAATGGCCAATCAGCGCTGTTTAAGAACTCCATGAACAGTGTCTTAAATGTTAACGAGACATTGGCGTTTTTTTATATTTCATAAAGGAAATTTTGTATCGTGACTAGTCTAATATAGTGAAAGAATCAGTTCATTAACTTGATGTTGATGAATGGCATCTAAAATGTGTGTTTGGGAAAGAAAACGTTAGCTAAGTAGTGCCATTTCCCTTAACTTAGCTGAAAATGAGGTCAAATATCCCTTTTCATTTTCACTATTCATTCAGAACGGACCTTCGGGTCACTCGGAAGGCGCTGAAATCATAAATTTGTGTCACTTTCTCTTCGCTGATAAGATATATAGCCAGGTACACAACCTTCCATTGTGACTCAGTCTATACTTCCGGGTTTCTTCCCACCGCAGCCTCGATTTCGCTGTTAATAATGGCGGCCGCGTGAAATCAGTCTATAAACAAACGTTGTACAATTCTGCAGTACTGATTTGAACTGTCACGTTGACTGTTGCACTGTGCGTTCACTGCGTTGTGAGGATCTGACTACATTCCTTTCTCATCTAAAGACACATTTGAAAGAGGGCAGAGTTTTTAAGGGTTGGCCTTCTGTATCCTTTGTTAAAGCTACAGTATCACACTAAATTTTTTTAATGTTTTTATCTTTAATATAGTTTTGCCACGCAGCTGACAAACACTGTACCCTGGACCCACAACAAATATTTCTTGGTATGTGTACATTAATTTTCTAATGTAACAACTTTAACAGTTATTTTTGTAAGATGGTTAAGCTGTGTTAATATGCTTAACCAATTCCTGTTGGTTTCTGTCTCTAGGGATGTTTATTTTGTGTTCTATTTTGAAGTACGAATTTTGTAGCGTTTTGTTGGCTAACAGGATTTACATTTCAGTGTGAGTATGTGTTTAGTTATACTCTGTTTAATTATATATGTAATGAATAATTTTATATAACTTTGTTATACTGTTTAATTCCTTAGGGCAGCGCGGTGGCGCAATGGGTAGCGATGTCACCTCACACCAAGAAGTTTGCTGGTTTGAGCCTCGGCTGGGGTCAGTTGGCATTTTTGTGTGGAGTTTGCATGTTCTCCCTGTGTTGGTGTTGGTTTCCTCCGGGTGCTCCGGTTTCCCCCACAGTCCAAATACTGAGATGCATCCAATGCTTTTTAATGCGCTCACCTAACCCCACCCTTAACCCTACCCATCACAGTGACGTCACTCACTCCATTGAGTGCATTGTCTCTGACATTGCATCGCTGAGTGAAGCAATCTCAGCTTGCATCATAAAGGCTGCATCCAGATACTATTGGCCCTTCCAGCTGCAACCCATCAATGGGAAACATCCATGCACACTCATTTACACACATACACTATGGACAATTTAGCCTACCCAATTCACCTATACCACATGTCTTTGGACTTGTAGGCGAAACTGGAGCACGGAAACCAACACGAACACAGGGAGAACATGCAAACTTCACACGGAAATGCCAACTTACCCAGCCGAGGCTCGAACCAGTGACCTTCTTGCTTTGAGGTGATTGTACTACTCACTGTGCCACCGTGACGCCTAAACGAGCTTATTGACAACACAAAAAAGTCTAGCAGTCTAACAACCATATAATTGTTTTATAATCATTATTCATTTGTTTAACTTAATATTAACCTCACTTAATGAGAATGGTGAACCCAATGTTTACAGCACAAGACTATTCTTGGTTTAATTTTGGAGACTGCCACTTGGAGATCGTCCTCTATGTTCAGTTGTGGCCTTTATTTTTAATGTACGTGAGCGCCGTAAAGGTGTCAAAGTTTAACATTGTGCCGTAAAATCAATCTGCTGCAACTAACGCTATTGCTGTGTCGTTAATCTAGCGTGATAAATCTAGGGGTCGCAATTCAATGAAAAAAAAGTAGAAAAGCTGATGGCTTTTTATTTGCATATTGTTTTTTAATGTAACTATTAACTAATATTTTTATATTCTGTAGGTTATGGATAAAATATGGTAATTCTAATAGTTTAATAACATATATGGTATTTTTGGAAATCACCATGTGATTTTTTTTTATTATTATTTATTTGCCTTTTAAACACAACAATTTAGGCCAAACTCACTCCAAACATAATCTTGCAAAAACTGACTGAGACATGTCAGATATACAGTGAATAAAATATAAAACCATAAAATTAGACAAAAAGAAATCAAGTAAATTAATAAATGTACAAATTTTTTTTACAAAAATAAAATAAATAAATAAATAAAAAAGCACAGCATACCTTGCAGACATCAAACAGACACACTGTAAGGGGTTAAACAAAACCATATTCTAAAAACAAATCATACAATTGTTTAGCCTTCTCACCCTTCGTTATTTTTAAAGCTTCCACATAAGTGGCAAACTCCTTTTTAAACACAATTAATATAGGAGCTGTTTTTAAAATTTTGCATTTGTGGATGAAGAATTTAACTAAAATGAGTAAACAATTTGCCATTAAGTCATCATCATCATCATCATCACAATGTCCGAACAAATAGAAGGAAACGTTGAGATGCATCGTTTCTGTAACCTTGGATAGGACGCTGACAACAGATTGCGGATCCACATGCAGGATTTATTAAAGGGATGGTCAGACAAGCAATGATCAGTACAGGAGCAAACAGAGGTATGAGGGAAATCCAGAATCGAAGTCGATGTAGCAGGCAGATGGTGACAAGAATGGCAGCAGACAGGGAGAAACAAATAAACAAGGCAAAGGTCAAAACACGGCAAAAACAAGACAAGGAAACACTTTGAATTGGAGCTGTAAACAGGCAACAAGACTCGGCAATGGAGTGAGTGTATGTTCTGCTTATGTAGTGTGTGTAATCAGTTCTTGAGTGGCTTCAGCTGTTGGATGTAATCAGTGATGATATGGAACCGGTTGTGTGTGATGTGAGAGTAGTGCATGTTTGGAAATGTAGTCCATAGGTGGCAGATTTGTAGTCCATTAGTGATTGTGCATGTAAACCAGAGATCTAAGGGGAGAAGATCGCTGGTGATCGTGACAGTTTTATCCAGTTGTCCACATCAGACCAGAAATGATTAACCAAATTACAATGAAGAAATAAATGTTCAACAGTTTCAATCTCACTATTGCAGAATTGGCAAACATTACAATTTATATTAAATCTTTTTCTCAGAAAGATTTTGCATGGTAAATATTTCAGGACCGTAAGTGTACAGATGCATTGTAATTTTTTACAAAGTGGCATCACCCCCTGCTGGTCTGGCATTCATAATACTGTATTTTTCATAGATCCTGAAGGGTATCATTTTGACCACACCACCCACTGCATGTCAAACTTGTCTTCATTTTGTACTCTTATGTTGTACATTTGTGAGTTTTTTACCCATTTGTTGGGTTAAGGGTGAAAACCTATTTATTTCTGACACGTATTTCCGGACTACAAGTGTGATAACTGAGCTTGGGTTGGCAATAAAGGGCTCTAACACCAAAGCTAATGTTAATGTCCAATGAATAATTTAACTAATCAGGATTTAAAGGGATTTCAGGATCTGCAGTGTGGTTGGAGAGATCCGCTCGCAGGTCAGGCATGCTGAGACAAGCTTGGGACTGGATATTAAAGCTGAGGGGTTTGTTCGTGCTGACAGGGGCTGTCAGGGGTCATCAGCCTCTGACAGTTTTATTAGTCCCTAATTTTGAGCGTTTCAAAGGTGGAGCTGATAAAAAATAAATAAAAATGGCAATTTCTGCAGTGGGCGTTGTGGTGGCGCAGTGGGTAGCACGATCGCCTCACAGCAAGAAGGTCGCTGGTTCGAGCCCCGGCTGGGTCAGTTGGCATTTCTGTGTGGAGTTTGCATGTTCTCCCCATGTTCGCGTGGGTTTCCTCCTGGTGCTCCCATTTCCCCCACAGACCAAAGACATATGCTATAGGTAAATTGGGTAAGCTAAATTGTCAGTAGTGAATGTGTGTATGGGTGTTTCCCAGTGATGGGTTGCAGCTATAAAGGCAACCACTGCATAAAACCAATGGTTAATAAATTGGCGGTTCATTCCGCTGTGGTAAACCCAGTTTAATAAAGGGACTAAGCCGAAAAGAAAATAAATGAATGAATGAATTTCTGCAGTTTCATCCCTCCTAAATATCTGCTTAAAATTGAGTCTTTCAATTTAAATATTTTAAAGAGGGATTTTAAATATAAAAGAAGACACATTTTGCAAATAAGAAGCAATTTTATTGAAATTGGGAAATTAGTTTATATGCAAGAACAAAAAACAGGGCTACAATATGAAGTAGTACATAACCAAGAATTCATTTCAATAATTTTTGACTCTGTTTTTCTGTAGTTCTCTCTGCTTCACACTAAATATTTTTTATCATTTTCATTTATAATACAAGATAGCCTACTGTTGTCAGAACTCCAGAGAAAAAAGTTTAAGTGAGGATTGAAATTATAATACATAGGCTATGTGTTGGATCTTAGCGCCTCCCGGTGGTTAAAAGAAGAAATGATCGCTTATAAACTCGTTCCAAAAGTCTCTGCTTTTTGTACACAAAGGTATATATATATATATATATATATATATATATATATATATATATATATATATATATATATATATATATATATATATATATATATATATATATATATACACAGTACAGTTGAAGTCAGAATTGTTAGCCCACTATTGAATTTATTTTTAAATATTTCTCAAAATATTGAAAACAAAGAGAAATTTTCACAGTATGTCAGATAATATTTTTTCTTCTGGAGGAAGTCTTATTTGTTTTATTTCGGCTAGAATAAAAGCAGTTTTTAATTTTTGAATGAACATTTTAAGGTCAAAATTATTAGCCCCTTAAAGCTATATTTTGGATAGTCTACAGAACAAACCATCATTATACAATAACTTGCCTAATTACCCTAACCTGCCTAGTTAACCTAATTAACCCAGTCAAGCCTTTTAAATGTGACTTTAAGCTGTATAGAAGTGTCTTGAAAAATATCTAGTCAAATATTATTTACTGTCATCATGGCAAAGATAAAATAAATCAGTTATTAGAAATAAAACATTTTAGTTTTTATTAAACTTTTTATTTTTATTACTATTTAGTTTTTATTAAAACTATTATGTTTAGAAAATGTGTTGAAAAAAATCTTCTCTCTGTTAAACAGAAATTGGAGGAAAAAATATACAGGGGGGCTAATAATTCAGGGGGGCTAATAATTCTGACTTCAACTGTATATTGTGGTGGCATACATTTATACATGTGCCAGAATTCATAAACAGTTCTTGATGTGTTTCCCCTTTAAGAGTTCTGAGCTGGAAGTGACGGGGTGGTTTTATAGATTCACAATGTTTTCGTCCCACATTTGATGTCTCTTGTTTTTATTTTCTCCGCTTAATCATCTATAATATATTCAACACAACTGCATCAAATTAATCAACAGTGACAGAAAAAAAATACGTTTCAAATGAATGATGTCTTTATTTATTTATTTATTTATTTTCTTTTCCGCTTAGTCCCTTTATTAATCAGGGGTTGCCACAGTGGAATGAACCACCAACTTATCCAGCATATCTTTTACGCAGCGGATGCCCTTCCAGCTGCAACCTAGTACTGGAAAACCCCCATACACTCTCACACATACACTACGGACAATATTAGCTTACCCAATTCACCTATAGTGCAAGTCTTTAGACTGTGGGGGAAACTGGAGCACCCGGAGGAAACCCACGCAAACACGGGGAGAACATGCAAACTCCAAACAGAAATGCCAACTAACCCAGCCGAGGCTCTAGCCAGCAACCTTCATGCTGTAAGGCGACAGTGCTACCCACTGCGCCACCGCACCGCCATGCTGTCTTTAAAAGTGTTTTAAAAATTGGTGAACTAGAATTTTAAAAATGACCTTAAGGTTATTGGATGTAAGATGAGAGCTATTGTTTTTCTAAGAAAACGTTTAATGCATTTTTGAAGTATTTACTTATAAATAAATAAATAAATAAATAAATAAATAAATAAATAAATAAATAAATAAATAAATAAATAAATAAAAATATTTGTTAAAATTAAATTAAAATTAAATGAAAGATTTAAAAAGTTTAACAAAGCTGTTATTTTCTTCATACAGTTTTCTTTGCTTGCATTGAACCTGCTTGTTAATTTTATTCTATTTTATTTTATTTTGCCCTAATGAGTGCTTGTGTTTTTCCTCTTGTTTGCGAACTGGTTTTATTTTCTTTCCAGACAGATAAGAGAACAGCAGGTATCAGTTCCACACAACTCAAGCTGAAACAAGAACAACACTGACATCTACATTATTCTGTGATGGGAAAAAGGCTGATCTGGCCAAACACTGATAACAAGCATGTCTTTTGTAGAAACAAAGAGCTGATGAACAGCCTGCCACTGAAAACATTCATATTTGCTGCTTTAATGTGACAGAGCCATTATATAGTCAGATCACATCTGTATGCTGAAAGAGATAGCTGAAGAGCTCTGCTGGTTCAAATAAACCAGAAATGTGTTATAATTGATCATTAGGACAAGTTAAGGTGGTATATGATGGAAAACAATTCAGTTTGAAAGAAAATGAATGTCACTAAATAATTCTGAAAATATATTTTAAAAAAAGATTATTTAAACTTTATTATATTTCTCATAAAAAAATCTTATATTATATTATTATTTTATAAAGCGTATTAATGCAGGATAATTAATACTACTAATACATATTACATTATTTTATATAGAAGGGGAAATGAATCTAAAAAGAACAGATATTATATATAACTTTATTTATATAAATTATTATAGTTATTATAATATTTTATTTATTTTATTACATTTATTATTGTATATTATTATTATTATTACTATTATTATTATTATTACTATTATTATAAATTTATTACAATATTTTATTTATTTATTTTATTTTATTAAATTTGTCATTGTATATTATTATTATTATTCCTTTTATTATACATTTATTACAACATTTTATTTATTTATTTTATAAAATTTATCATTGTATATTATTATAATATATTTATTATAATATTTTATTTCTATTTATTATTTTTTTAGTTCCTAATTTTGAGAATTTCAAAAGTGCAGCTGATAAAAAATAAAGAAATTGAAAACTCAGTTATATTTATTTTAAAATTCTGTATATTTATAATAATATTTTATTTACTTTATTTTATTAAATGTGTTATTGTGTATTAATATTATTATTATTATTATTATTATTATTATTATATATTTATTACAATATTTTATTGTATTTATTTTATTAAATTTATTATTGTATATTATATATTTATTATAATATTTAATTTCTATTTATTATTTATTAGTTTCTAATTTTAAGCATTTCAAAAGTGCAGCTGATGAAAAGTAAATTAATTTAAAAATCTGCTATATGTATTTAAAAATTCTGTATATTTATTATATTTTATTTACATTATTTTATTAAATTTATGATTTTATATTATTATTATATATTTATTATAATATTTTATTGTATTTATTATTATTGTATTTGTTTGTTTATTTGTTGTAAATCTTACATAAATTATTAAACTATAGTACATATTATAATAATATTTCATATGAATATTACAGAACAAATATTATGCAGTTGCAATCAGGGATTAACAAAAAGAATGTTAGCATCCAGATGCTGTATGAACCGAATCAACCAGCAGGAGGCAAGGATAGCCTTTATGTCCAAACAAACCTTAACTCTTCAGCTCTAAGACACCATCAGATTGTGGGAAATGGTTCAGTGAAGTTCATTTACACTAAGCGTGGAATTTTCATATCTTCAAAACTGCCAAAAAGAGTTTAGGATAAACTCCAGATTTCTGTCTCTTAAAAATCTATTCAAACTATATATTTAAAAATAAATAGATCAATTTGTATGGACTGAGCCATTTAATAAGTCTTTTGAAGAGACACAATTACTGTTATTAATGTAGGCGTTTATAAACATTGATCAGCAAACATAAAAAGACACTCAATTAGTCTTGACAGGAACATTATTGAAGCTGAAATGTGCCATGTGTCAGATTTAAATATTGTAAACATGGTTATAAATCTGTGTTTTTATGTGAATAAAAATACTTTTTTTGTATCAGTGATTCCCTCAAGAATATTTAACATAATAGAATCTATTCATTCCACTGAAGGTTCTTTGTAACTGAAAAATCATTAGTAAACATTTTTTTTTATTATTTTTCACATTTTGGAAAACAATGTTGGGGAACCAAAATTGGTTCTTTAGTGATATTGCTACAAAACAACACCCATTGGAACCTTTTTTTTTAATAGTGCAAATTAAATCTGTTTGTCAAAAAAAAAAAAGTGAGACTAGATTAAATCACACAGTTCATACAGATTTATTCTTTTGGTCTTGTTATAAATGTTTTGAAGTGTCAGGAGTTTTGGATGAACAAACTTTCAATGAAGAGAAATCTCTTAAAGAATATCTTTAAAAAAGTCTCATGAAATGACACTAAGCTGATTAAAAGACTTTTAAGCAGATTTCACTTACTAAAATGCTGAATTTCCATGACATCTAATGAACAGAAAAGCAGGCAACTGTTGTGCCAGCCTGATCTCACGAGGAAACGTAGTATTTTAAGTTTTGTCAGTTTAATGGCTAATTCAGTCGTACGAAAATGTGCGATTTTAAAAAGGAGGCGTGGCACCCAACCTCACCCCTAAACCCAACCTTCATTGGGTGATGAGCAAATCGTACTAATTTGTACGAATTAGATCGTACAAATTCATACGAATTAGCCACTAAATCAAAAAGTTACGAATTGCCGTGAGATTGCGTTGGCTATACATTAACAACATAACATTAAAATTACAGAAATATTAAAACGGTTTAAGCTTGAATGTCATTTTGCATGACATTAATAAGAACAACATTTTAATGTTGAAAAATTTTTTAGATACTTGCCTTTTGTGAGGCAGTGAAGTGTTCCCTCTTACATATTTGATTATTTAAACACAAACTTTACATCTAGCTTTTCTGTCTTTTACTTTTTAGCACTCTTTGAAATGGTCATTTTGAAGCCAAATCTCTTAAATTTGATCTTATCCTGACATTTTGTATCTGTTGAATGCATTTGACTGAAACGACTGCCAGTTGATGAGCATAAAATGAATAAAATGGAGCTGAAAAATAGCCTAAAGCAAAAACAATAGACATAACAGAAACAGCATGATAAAAAATATGGTAAAGAAAAATTTCGTTTTGATAAATGAAAACTACAATTTAAAGCGACAAACAAAAATCCCTGATATCCCATGTCTAGGAAAGCAAATACTTAAAAAAAAAAAATCCTGGAATATTGTCTAAAAGAGATCTTTTAAAATTCCACGATTTTCCAGAAATTCCACTGCAAAAAAATTTAATGACAAAAAGTCAAGACAACAAATATTTGTATGTTGCTTTAACTTATTTTAATATGTTAATCAGCTTTCAACCAATTTTTCTTAAGTTATACAAAGTTTAACTCAATATTTATAGATATTTTTTAGTTTGACTGATGTAAGTTGAGATGACTTGAAAAGTTCATTTGATTCAACAAAAAAATTTAAGGCAGCAAGAATTTCTTTACAGTGCATGACCCGTGGGAACCCTGGTAAACTGTCCTTTTTTAATGCATGTCAAAATGTTGTCTGGGAGCTTCAAAGCCACCTGAAGATTTTATTGGGGGTGTTTTCAGGACTCCTGTGGAATTCCAAGCATCTAATCAATTTCTCGTCTGCGTATTTATTCCTAAATTTAGACATCCGATTCATTGTTGTTGAAGTGGACGACCCAGACGTGGCTTCATTTCTGCGAAGGTCGCGACCTAACACTCATTCGGGTTGCCGTTATGCACTTCGCTCTGGCTAATAAACAACCTGTTGCCGTCGAAATATCAACACGGCCCGTTGCCATAAATCAGACGTATTTACAAGGTGCTTTGTACACCTTTGTTTCTGAAGGGCGTTGTTGACGTGTTTCGGGGAGTCAGATAAAGGGTATTTCTCACCAACTCCTTCCTGTTTTTCCGAGCAAGGCCTTTGTTTGGCCGCAGGACTCGAGCTCTTCTGTTCTCAAGGGAATGATGAACTGCTCTGTTCGTGCATGAGTGAAGCACGGAGCAGATCTGGAGCTCTAACTATCGCTTTTGTCGTCTGTCTCTCTGTTAGCACACTTTGTGTGGCCGGGTCATGGTCACACATATTAAGTAGAGTACATCGACAAATGATTATTAATAGAGAATAGGAATCAACGTCATGGCGGTTTCCATTCCACCATGTTTTTTGACTCACTCAGGAGCACACAGTGACTATGTACATGGACATCAGTAATCTATTTAATTGGCTTAATTTGAATAAGACAATACTATGATTAAGGTGTTTATATGAGTTGCTTTTTGAAAGTTCCTTTCATGTTTCCATTTTACATGTTATAGTACATATACGTAGTCCGATTAACATCATTACGTCACTATTCGACACTAGTTTCCTCTGACGTTTCATGCAGCAACAGTTTATGTTCATCATGACACCATATGTGATTTTGGCCATTTTGTTTTTAATGTTGTGACAAGTTCAACTGCATTTAATTTCTCAGACTTTGCTTGCAAATAGACGACGGCAAATACAAATTCTCAAGCAACAGGCCACCTCTGCCATTTCATTCACTAACGTTTTATTCATGTCCCCGAAACAAAGTCACTTCAAAGTCAAGGCACTTCATAATGTTCATTTCTTCCACAATTCTCAGCAGTCATCGATTCCCGCTCGCACTAAAAATGTGCTCTCTTGCGTAAAGCCATTCTCATTTATTTGTCAAACGCCTGACAACTGCTGTGTCTATGGACTATCCTGTCGCAAAATGTAGCAAAAAGTACTACAAAATAGTAATAGTTTTTATAAAGTGTTTACATCTTCACTGCACGTCAATAATGGGAAAATAGGTTGAAAATAGGCTCCACATGACTTAATTTCGATTTTTGTTTCTGTAATTTTGACTTTAGTTGGATTAAGGTCATCAAAAACTGCTGTTTACATGGTAGACTCTTAATCAGAGTATTTTCTTAATCAGAATAAAATCTGAGTATTGGTGTCCATGTAAACGTACTCAGTGTGAACCAATGCAAATCACCACAGAAAAAGATTAACGTTTTAAAGTAATACCTTTTGAAAAATGTATTACCAACACTCAGAATGATGCTGCAATATGCAATGAAAGATATCTCTTCCATGTTAAAATGGGTTTTTGTGCAATTTATTTAGTCCTAATCACAAACATTTGTGAAATTTCTGAATTGCCACAAAACTTGAACTAATTTAGTACATCTTGATGTTTTTGTACTACAACAGCGTATTTAGATCAGTGTGTCTGTTGCCATTTTTCTGAGTTTGTTTTCACGCGACATGTTCAATCTCCAATTTTTATGACTGTGGAACGTCTCAGCAACGTGATACAATTTTCCACCAAACGGCAATAAACTTGGACTTAATCTGACCAGGGACCAGATAGGCTTTCCATAAATATCTTGGTTTTTTTTAATCTCAGCTGGGCTTAAGATTATAAAATATTACTTTTAAAAGTACTTTTTCAATCATTCATTCATTTTTCTTCGGCTTAGTCCCTTTATTCATTAGGAGTCACCACAGCGGAATAAACCACCAACTATCAACTATTCCAGCATATGTTTTACGCAGCGGATGCCCTTCCAGCCGCAACCGAGCACTGGGAAACATCCATACACACTCATTCACACACATACACTACTGCCAATATAGCTTATTCAGTTCACCTACAGCACATGTCTTTGGACTGTGGAGGAAACCGGAGCACCAGGAGGAAACCCACACTGTGGAAACCCACAAGGAGAACATGCAAACTAGCAACCTTCTTGCTGTGAGGCGACAGTGCTAACCACTTAGCCACCATGCCGCACAAGTACTTTATCCCATCCCTTGATTTAACTATAAAAGAGCCTATTTTTAATAAAGTTGCATGATATCATGTGGCTTATAGTGTCTTTTTCTGCTTTTCCTCAACCAAATCACACTTTTAAAAAGAAGACAGAAAAACATACAACAAATTTAGTGATAGAGTAAACACTGAACTAATGAGTCTTTCAGAGACTAGGTGCTCTTTTAAAAATAAATCAAACTCAAATGAAATATTTGTTATTTTGATGAAAAATATTATTAGAGAAAGACTTGTAACCCAAAAGTTGCGGGTTCTCTGAGTCTGTACTGGGAGAAATATAGCTATAGCTGGGGGGAGATATTCTCTGGTGAAACCCTTGAGAAAGGCACAATCATTGTTACTGTTACTTTAAAAAAAAATGTTAACTGAAATATTAAAATAAAACATAAAATGTAAACCTTTTTTTCACTTATTTTAGCTTAATGTGTTAAATATTTTAAATAATATATATTTAAATATATGTACTGGTGGGCCGTTATCGGCGTTAACGTGCTGCGTTAACGCGAGACTCTTATAACGCGATAAAAAAAATATCGCCGTTAATCTATTCTCAAAGTTGGGTTGGCAGTTGATGACTTTCACCTTGATATTTTAACGTGGATGTATACCTGGCCGGTTAGCCGTCGGACAAAAAAGTGCCCTTCTGATTCAAATCAGCAGGATGCCTGACTTTAACTGCAGTTTGGCAGTTTCACTTTAACTCATAAACATTTCATTCATGCGTCGTGACAAACTGGGGTATTAGACGCAAATAAGGAGTAAGGACAGGTGAGAGTGTTATGGAATTTAATAACGCACGCCAAATAGAAAGAAAAAAAACTTCCGCATTTCGCAATGTGTGTGTGCGTCTATGCCTCTGTGTGTGTGCGCGGTCCTTTACTGACAGCCGCCTGTGTGGATCTTGTCGAAAAATATGGCAAAAAGTCCTACATGACGGGAATAGTTTGTCAGTATTGCCACTAATATTTGCATACTCCACGTCTTAATTCCATTTCTGTTTAGTTCAGTTATGACTTTAGTCGCATTAAGGTAATCAAAAATCGCTGTTTACATGGTAGACTCTTAATCAGAGTATTGTTTTAATCATATTAAAATCGTATTAAAGTATTGTTGCCCATGTAAACATACTCAATGCTTGAAATCGCTGCTTGAAGCTTATGTAGGCCTACAGTTCAAAATTCATGTTTAACAGAATAAACAGTTAGTAAACACAAGTTCATCTTATTGATCATCATTTATTTTCATCACCAATTATCATAGTAGAACAGTTTCTCAAGCAGTTTGTGATGCATTTTGAAAACAGGAGATGAACCCCTGGTCTAATGCGCCACCTGGCTTGAGAAACTCTTTCTTAAAGACTTATTATTCGGGTAGCACACATATTCTGAATGCCTTAGGCAGAATTCAAATGAGCCTTTTTAATCTAGATTAATTTCAAGATTAATCTAGATTAATCTAGATTTAAAAAATTTATCTATGCCCACCTATAATATGTACTTAAATACAGTATATGTTTGGTCTGAGTTTGGAAATGTAATAGCAAAAATAGAATGTAGCATATACTGTAGGTTTTGAATGATAGAAAAAAGATACATTTGTGTAGTAAATCTCCTACTATTGATTAAAAATATAACATATATACAGTTGAAGTCAGAATTATTAGCCCTCCTGAATTATTAGCTGTTTATTTTTTTCCACAATTTCTGTTTAACGGTGTGAAGATTTTTTCAACACATTTCTAAACATAATAGTTTTAATAACACATCTCTACTAACTGATTTCTTTTATCTTTGCCATGATGACAGTAAATAATATTTAAGATAGATATCTTGAAGATATTTTTCAAGACACTTCTATACAGCTTAAAGTGACATTTAAAGACTTAACTAGGTTAATTAGGTTAACTAGGCAGGTTAGGGTAATTAGGCAAGTTATTGTATAACGATGGTTTGTTTTGTTGACTATGAAAAAATATATAGCTTAAAGTGGATAATAATTTTGACCTTAAAATGTTTTTAAAACAATTAAAATCTGCTTTTATTCTAGCCGAAATAAAACAAATAAGACTTTCTCCAGAAGAAAAAATGTTATCAGACATACTGTGAAAATGTCGTTGCTCTGTTAAACATCATTTGGGAAATAATAAAAAAAGAAGAAGAAAAATCAAAGGGGGGCTAATAATTCTGACTTCAACTGTATATACTGTTATCCTATCCTATTATATCCTATTTTTATCCAGAATATATACACCATCTGTAAAAAGTTTGGTGTCAGTAGGATTTTTAAAATGTTTTAAAATAAGCTTATCCTGCTCACCAAGGCTGCATTTATTTAATCAAAAATACAGCACACATTGTAAAATAGATTTTTCAGCTTCATTACTCCAGTCTTCAGAGTCACACGATCCTTATTATTATTATTATTATTATTATTATTATTATTACTATTATTATGATTATTATTATTAATGGTAATAGTAATAAAAGCAATAATGACTGGAGTTATAATTTCATTTATTTGAAAAAACATACAACAAGAAAGCAGTTATTTTATTTAATTTTAATAAATAATTAAAAATGTAAAAAAAAACAATTTACATTAGATGAACAGAATAATTTTCTTTAAAATAAACATTAAAAAAAACGGACCCAAAACTTTTGAACAGTAGTGCATATTCTGTTATAATATATATTATCCTACACCTACACTGTTATCTGTAATAAAAAAACATCTGCAAACGGTATTTTATAATCATGTTCATTTTATTATTATTATGGAACCTTGATCTTTCCTCTACATCTTTAAAACATTGCTCATATTGATATTTTTAATAATTTGAAGTGATATATTGTCTAGGATGGTGTTGTAAATTACAATACAAAACCTGCTAATAAACTTCCACACACCTTTTCTGCTATTTTACAGAATATTTTACTTAATTTTCTGTTTATTATTCCTTATAGCCTACAATATATGCTTTCAAGTTACTAAAATGTCAATAAAGTCTCCCTGTTAAACTGCAGTGTTGAATTTTCAACATCAAAAGTCGACAGATAAGTCCCGTAATGCAATTAATAACCATAAATAAACAGAAAAACGTGAAGCACAAAATACGGAACCCGTTAATTAACAGATTGTTTTACAGGGTATAATTGTTTGTTGTTTCTTTGTATTTGTGTTTTTGTATTTTGTAAATATAACATCAAAAAAACATACATGACATTCAGAAATGTATGTGAAGTTCATCCAGACTCTCTAACCTGCTTTCCAGAGGTTTCTTTATGAAAACATTCAACGCGAGCTCTGAAAATACCCACCACATACTATTAATACCCGTCAAATCCCTCACCTCTCTGAGTTCTCAGCTGAGGCTGTTTCCCAGCAGCCCGCTTGTTTATTTCCTGTGTTTCCTGACACCTGTGAAAATGGCCTTTCTTCCTGTTGTTGTTGTGTCTGCCTCTGGGACAGGATTCAAAAACGGCTGGAATTTGTCATCTGACACACGTCACTGCAGGACAGGACAGGGAAAGAGGAATGTCACGCTTCCGTCAGCGCAGCAGGTTAACACAACATCATCTCTGCAGTAAACTTCACGTCACTGAAAGATAAACAGGCGTCTGGATTAACTAAACTGTACTGCTGTTCACAAGCATTTATTGTTGCAAGTGTTTTCAACATTGATAATAATGATGAATGTTTCTTAAGAAGCAAATTAATATTATTATTACTAATACTAATTCATACTATATAACTGCAGGTTTTCCAGTGATGGGTTGCAGCTGTAAGGGCATCCGCTGCGTAAAACATATGCTGGATAAGTTGGCGGTTCATTCTGCCGTGGCGAACCCAGATTAATAAAGGGACTAAGCTGAAAAGAAAATGAATGAATAACTACAGGTTAACTAATTTCATAAATATTAACTTTAACTGTTAAAAGTTATTAGTTAGGTAATTAGTTAAATTTATTAGTAACTAATAAAGGTATAATCACGAATAATATTAACTTTTCTAGAATTTGATTGTAATGCAATAATGTAAACTTTTTGCAAAGCTGCTTTAAAACAATAATTATTGTGAAAAGTGCTATATAAATTGAATTGAATCAAATTAATGCAACATATAGAGTCATTCTGAAAACGTAGCCCTATATACATTTCTGGAGATCGCGAATTATGTAGCCAGAAGCACATATGGCTATTTCGTCTTTAAAACTAACGCTAGGGGGCGGTGTGACGCCGTTCTTTTTTACGCTTGCCTCCGTACGGACGGCTTTCCCACTTTTACCAGTTTGCCCAGTGGCTTGCCATGTACGTCGGTGGACCTTAGACGCAGAGAGGAGTTGACTACGAGGACCGGCTTCAAATCTGGTGAAGAACGGTTCCTGAAAGCGGTTAAGACAAAAACAGAAGGCAAAAAATAAAATAAACAAGTAAATAACAGGCTGAGAATGTGGTAAAATCTGAAAACATGGTAAAACTCAGGAAAGGGCTTTTCTTTTTCTGTATTGCTTTTTAAAGCTGTTGGTTGGGTATAGAGAAGTGGGGGAATGGTCAATTTGTGCTTTTGAATACACTATTGGTTGGGTTTAGGGAAGGATGAGGGTGGGTCAGTCGATCGGTCAGTCATTCAGTCAGTCATTCAGTCAGTCGACAGTAGCCTCTGGTGGAACAGTAGGCGTGAATGACACTCGCAAGAGAAATTTGAGATCTCAAAAAGCGTACACAGCGACCTCTGGTCGATTCACAAAAAATAGCTCCAGGGACGTATTTGGTGCTCTCCAGAAATGTACATAGCGATACGTTTTTAGAATGAGCCTGGGTTGATCGTGTGACACTGAATTAATGACATTTGAAACATTTTAAGACAATGCTGATGAATAGGGTAAAGAAATTAGGCAATGAGGCAGTATTTCAGTAAATATATGCTAATTTGAATATATTTCCAGTACAAAAATTAGAACATTGCATGGGATTTGTTTTTTTACATATTATAATTAAAGGTTTTCACATACTGTAAGGGACTTTACAAATCTTATTTATCACTCAATAATTCATAAAATATTATGAACAGCCTGGAAAAAAAATCTCTAGAAACTAATGTATCAAATCTGTCAAATGTTATTCTCAGTAAATATCTTCAGAATATAGCTATAAACCAATGCAGGTTCATTCTGAAAAAGTCCCGCTATATACATTTCTGGAGAGCGCCAAATATGTCCCAGGTGCTACGTTTTAAAGCAGTTTTTGTTTTCACGAATCTGCCAGAGGCTGCTGAGTACGTTTTTTCAGATCTCAAATTTCTCTCGCGAGTGCCATTTGCGCATACTGTTCTGGCGAAAATCCACCAGAGGCCGCTGTCTACTGACTGACCCACCCTCATCCTTCCCTTAACCCAAGCAATAATGTTTTCAAAAGCACCGATTGACCCGCCCACCCACTTCGCTAAACCCAACCAACAGTTTTAAAAAGCAATCCAGAAAAAGAAAAGCCTTCGCCTGATTTTAACCACGTTTTCAATTTTTACCACATTCTCACCCTGTTATTTACTTGTTTATTTTATTTTTTGGCATTTGTTTTTGTCTTACTTTCTGGAACCGTTCTTCGAACCCCATTGTCGTGGTCAAATTCTCTCTGCGTCTCAAGTCTGTCAACGTACATGGCGAGCTAACTGGACAAACCGGTAACAGCGGGAAAGCAGTCCATATGGAGGTAAACGGTCAGCTGGTAAGCACTGGAAAAAGAACGCTGTCATACCGTCTCGTAGCGTTTGTTTAAAAAATGAAATGCAGCCATGCGTACCTCTGGCTACATAATTTGCAATCTCCAGAAATGTATAGGGCTACGTTTTCAAAACGAGCCTGTGTTACTATAAACAGTGTTGGGGGTAACGCATTACAAGTAATGCGAGTTACATAATAATATTACTTTTCTAAGAAATGAGTAAAGTAACGAATTACTTAAAAAAAAAAATAAGTAATAAAATTTTAGTTATTTTTTTGAAAATGTAACGAGAGTTACTTTTTAGTTTAAATTAGCTTTTAAAAAATAAATTGTTGAATTAAAATAAAAGTCAATGAGACAATGTGTTCATTATTTTGAATGCATTGAAGAAAAGGAAAAGGGTATTGTCTCAATGCACAGTGATATTACTTAAGACAAATAGTAGAAAAGTGGCAAACACATTGCTTTAAACTTTCAATAATCTTTATATGCAGCATGTAAAGCTCTGGGGTCAGGAAGTTCTCCGAAGATAACATTATCCTACAAAAATTTTTTGATGTGTTTTTTTAAAGGTAAATGTAAGTTATACATTCATTTATTTATTTTATTAAATAAAATAAATACTGACCCAGCTGAGTGTCGAACCAGCAACCTTTTTGCTGTGAGACGACAGCACTACCTACTGTGCCACTGCGTCGCCCCGTAGGTTATACATTGCATTGTTAATTGCAGAGCTCATCTATAAAAAAAGAAAGAAAATAAAACAAGTTCTGAAAGAGATCAAGCCTCAGCCCGGTAATAAAAAGTAACTCAAAAGTAACTCAAAAGTAATGTGACGCATTATTTACCATAAAAGTAACAAAGTAAACGCAACTACTGTAGTTACTTTTTGGGGGAGTAACTCAATATTGTAATGCATTACTTTTAAAAGTAACTTTCCCCAACACTGGCTATAAATATAAACATTCGTATCTCCTTGCATGAGAAAAAAGTCACTATGAGAAAACAGCCTTTTTTTAAAATATGTAAATTGAATCTACAGACACAAATTGATCAATTATTTGAAAACATTTGGATGTAGACTGAAAAAAATTTACAGCCAAAAAGCCCCAAATTTCAAAATTGACAGGAGCATGAATAGACTGCATTACTTTACCTTAAAACAGAAAACTATTATTTTAAATATTATAAATATTAACAGCTATTACTGTATTTGTGATCAAATAAATGCAGTCTTGGTGAGCAAAGGAATTTCAAAACATACTAGGGCTGCACAATATTGGAAAAATCTTACATTGCAATATTTTGTTTTTGCTGCGATTATATATTGCAACATGAATATAATAAGCTCTATTTGGAAATAATTTATTAATTTCGATCGACTGGGATGATCAAGACTTTTTCTATGCAGTGCATCTGCATAAAATACAATCAAAAACAAGCAAAAATAAATAAATAAACAGTCCTATGGTTTTCCAGGGAGTCTAACAGTATTCAAGTGTAGAGATGTAACAATCAAATGTAAAATATCATGGTCATCATTGGATAAATAAAAAAGAAATTAAATTTTTAATAATATCTTTATCTTTTAATCTTTAATAAATAATCTAATCCTGTGATGTGACTGTTGCAGATACAAACATTGCGATATTGATATATTCTTCTGCCCTAAAACCTACTTAAAAGTCTAAATATAAATCGAATTGTCATTCAGGTCATACAAAAAGAAATTAACACAGCATGTATGCTCAAGTCAATTGCATCTAGGGTTTTTTTCACGATCAAAAAAAGTTAGTTCACCTTCCTGTCAAAGCTTATTTTTAGAGAGCTCAGCTTTTCTAGAGGATTTTCCTTCTTTTCATGCATTGTTTCCTCAACAGACACAGTGATTCTTTCCTCTATAAGCTAGAATGAGCTTCAGTATGAGGCACCTTTGACTTTGGTCTCCGACTCTCAATAAAACCATGCACTATTTATTGGCTATGTGCTCTTTTGTAACTCTCACTGAAAGGGTTTTTACATAACTAGACCATGTCAGCAGGTTAAGATCTTTAAGTGGTAAAATAATTGAAGGACTTTATTAGATTGATCAGTAATGTTTAATTAGGTTGAAGCTAAATTGTGAAAGGTTTGACAATTCCTTTGGAAGTAATCATTTTAAACTGTACGCAGACATTTTATAATATTTACATATAATGGTGTTTGTACAGAAGTAAATGTAATTTTGTACTGTATTTAGAGGGTACATTAGCAACAAATGAACCCATATTGGAACTTTAAAGGAACAAATTACATGGGTTTGCACAATTCATGGAAATTCTGAAATATATACATTTTTCAAATATATAAAGTCTTTTCCAGACATTGAAAGTCTGGGAATTTGAATGTTTATATATATTTTTTTCAAGACAAAGAATATTAGGGATTTTTGTTTGCCACTTTAAATTTTAGTTTCTGTTTATCAAACTATTTCTTTATCACATGTTCACACCTATTGTTATGGTTAGGCTATTTTCAGCTCCATTTTATTCCTTTCACGCTCATCAACTGACTTCACTTATTCGTCAAATGGAGTCTGAAGTCTACAGCCTAACTGTTAACTAAGGATATGCCAGGAAAATATAATTTTTAGGAGCTTTGGCTTCAAAATGACCACTTCAGGTTTTTGTTCATCCATTATTGTTCTCGATGTCATATTGCCTATTAAAGTCTTGCGAATGATATTCAGGCTAAAACCATTTTAATATTATGCAAAGCACAACAGCGGCCAGTGTTTACGTTCCTTTTAAAGAAATTTTGCTTTTTCTTCCTGAAAAGTCAAGAAATGTGATATTTGGTTGGAAACCCTGAAATTACTTAAGGGTCTATATTGAATCTTAATGTAGTGCCAATTTAATTAGCTAAAGAAAATGCAGGAAAAAAATATATTTTGAAAAACACCTTGTCTCTTATTTCTGAGAGTGTATTAATTGTCTTGTCACACTGAGTAAGGAAATAGTCTACTTGAATGATGTGAATGCTACAATACAGTTTGTCCCATTTAAAAGGGTAACTTGAGGGGGTAAAGTCATTTTTTTTTTAAAGTTAAGTAAAGTTTGCATGACTGGATTTTACTGTTGCCCGTACAGTTCTACCATAATACGGTATAGTATTAAATCAAATGTTTCGCTGCTTCAGTCTTACCGCGCATCTCTCTCTCTTTCAGCCTGGATCCGCAGCTCCTCCACAAAAGAGCGTATTGGAATTTTCGTTCTGCGAACAGCAAACCACGCCTACTTTAACTTGATTGGCCATCTCAATCATTTTGACATTGATGAGCGAGGTGTTTACGGCTCTGCCTGTATTTATTTTGATCATGTATTTCATTTTAAATTGAATTTTTTATTTTAGTTTTATTGTTTTTTGTATTTTTGACATTTGTATTAGATAAAAAATATTTTTACATTTTAGATTAAAAAAAATCTCATTTGATTCGAAATGTTGTACAACACATTTTGTTTAGCCTAGTTTTTAAAAATACATTTAGCTTTTTAAAAAAAAAAATATATATATATATTAATAGTTATTGTATTGTACAACGTTCATTCATTTACTTTCTGCTTAGTCCCTTTATTCATCAGGGGTCGTCACAGCATAATGAACCGCCAACTTATCCAGCATATGTGTTTACACAGCGGATGCTCTTCCAGCTGCAACCAAGTACTGGGAAACATCCACACACACTCATACACTACGGCCTATTTAGTTTACTCCATTCACCTGTACCGCATGTCTTTGGACTGTGGGGGAAACCGAAGCACCCAGAGGAAACCCACGCCAACACCGGGAGAACATGCAAACTCCACACAGAAATGCCAACTGGTCCAGCTGGGAGTCGAACCAGCGACCTTCTTCCTGTGAGGCGACAGTGCTAACCACTGAGCCACCGTGTCGCCCAGTATTGTAAAACAATCTAAACTAAATGGGAAAAAAGTGTGATGACTTGGCCTAGTGTTTCTCCAGATTAAACAGCTCAAATAATTTTCTTCGATAAATAAAGAAGCATTACTACATTAGATATAATTTTTTTTAAATGTTTCATATATATTCCAACTTAAAAACAAAATAAAAAAGAAACAATCCAAGAGACATTCTCGTAGAATGACATGATTTTAATTAAAATCTCTTACAGTATAAATGTGTAAGGATTCATATCTCGTTCAACAGTGTTTTAATAAACACAAATAATAATTTACACAAAAATTAGCAGGATATACAATCCATAATTTATAACAATCTCATTGGCCTTGATTTACCACATTAACATTAACACTGTTGTTTAGCATTACATATATCATGTGGTCAAATTTGAGATGTCATATCAGTGAACTGTAAAGTTAATGTGACGTTAATCAGCCTTGGTATATAATCTTGTAATGTGTATGTAATAAATATGATAATATGAACACCGCTGCAGGTTTAATTGTTATACATTCATAAATTATGTCATCTCATGTGTGTATCAGCAAAATGCATCCCTGAGGGAACATTATTACTGTCTTGTCAATCTCTGCTGGATATTTGTGTGTGTGTATGTGTGTTTATGAATGCATGCTGATATGCTTTGGAATAAAGACATACATTAACTGGCATACACATCTGTAAAATACACAAAATAAAACATATATCATTTTCTTTGACCTTTTTAAACATATTAAAATATATCCGTTTGGTCCTTGAATTTATTATGCTACATGTACACTGAGTAAACTAAAGATATTGCTGTTGCGCTGTCAGCGAGGGGTGAGGAAATTGCGAGCGGAGGCCCGACTACTGCTGCTTTCAGTGTTGGTGTCGCCCGAACCCACTTCATTACCTGCTGCACAAAAAAAAGAAAGAAAATTATTAAATAAATTAAAGATTAAATATTAATGACACTTTATACAGTTTTACTTCATGTTAAAGGACATTTGAAACTTCAAAAAAAAAAAAGAAAAAAAATATATATATATATGATGCATTTAAAAAAAAAATATAGCTGCTTAATCTTAACCCACACTGTAAAAATGCAGGGTTCCACACAATTCCCTTATGTGATCCCGACACAAATCAAATAAGTTAGCTAGTAGATTGAACATAAAACAATTAAGTTGTCCTCCAAAAAACTTAAGAATTGTATTGTTTCAACTCATTTTATATAAGTAGTTTACACAAGCAGCAAAAGTAATTTTTTCACACTGTAAAATCCAATAAATTAAGGTAACTTAAACCAATTGAGGAAGCCGATCGCAACAAACCATTTAAGTTCAAAAACTAATCCTAATGAGTACTGTGAACTTAATCCATTTGAGTAAAGGAAGCAATTTGAGCACAGTAAAACCCAATAAATGAAGAGAACTCAAACCAACTGAGTACTGTAAAGCCCAATAAGTTAAAGCAACACACACCATTTGAGGAAACGATTGCTACAAACCATCTGAGTAAAAAAAAAAAAACTAATTTATATGAGTACTGTGAACTTACTCTATTTAAGTTGAAGTAATGAGGTATTTAATTAACTCACACTGTAAAAAATGCAGGGTTCCACACAATTCATTCATGTTGTCCCAACACATGACATTGATTAAGTTAACTTAACACTTTTAACAAATTTATGTGGATTGAACATAGAAAATTAAGTTGTCCCAATGAAATCTCAAGAATTGTGTTGTTTCTCATTTTAAATAAGTAGTTTGAACGAGCAAAACAAAATATTTTTTTGAGTGCATTACCTTTAACACTGAGTTCAAAACTCTTTTCAAATGAGTAGAATTAGTAAATATTGAGTTAACTACACTCACTTCATTTGATAAAGTTGACTGTTGGGTTTTACAGTGCAGTGCATGTTAGCTAAAGTCCTTTTTTTAAATTGATTGAATGATTTTTATACTTTTTATTAATCATGTACTGGTAGATATTGGAATTACACTGTAAAAAAGTTAATGAGTTACGTTAACTCAACTTAAAATTTTGAGGGCAACCAGCTTCAGGACATTTTTGAGTTCACTCAACTTAAATCGAGTCAAGTGCAGTACTTGGGCTGAAAGTTGAGTCAACTCGAAAATGTGCTGAAGCTGGTCGCCTTAAAATTTTAAGTTGTCAACTTTTTTTTACAGAGTAGTTGAAAGTTACAAGTTATTAGCAGAAAATTACAAGTATACACTCAAAACTGACTTTTGCTACTTGTTAAACTACTTATTTAAAATTAGTTGAATCAACACATTTGTTTTTCGTTTTGGAAAGGGGGACAACTTAATTGTTTCATATTCAATCCACTTAAATTTAAACAAATTATTAAGTTAACTTAATCGCTTTGTGTTATGACAATATGAAGGAATTCGAATCTAGTCGAATTTAGCATTGTGTATTTCTTTAAAGAATTTTCGTCAACTTAAAATAATAAAATAATAATAATAATAATAATAATAATTAATTCCTTTTAATTTAGCTAAGTCTCTGATTTATCAGGGATCGCCACAGCAGAATAAACCGCCAATAATAATAATAATAACTTTCAAAATATGGGTGAAACACTTGTGAAATATTACTCTCAATAGATACATTTTATAGCCATTTTTATAGACTTTTTTTAAAAGTGATCTGCTCATAATTTACCTTACTGTAAAATGTTTTCCCACACCGAACTCACCTTCATTTGAATGAGATTTCAACATGGCCATTTTAGCTAGGACTTTAAAGGAGAGACAAGCGCCAGTTTCTCTGTCACAAAGTCCACCTGCTTTACAGTTGCATGTTTTTCGGCACTCCATACCATAGGTTCCGAACATGCAATCTAATAAGAGAAACACACACAAATTACTTTCCATTTCAGAATTGCTTAATACACTGTAAAACATGATATAGTCGCTAAGTCTTAATAACATATTTAAGTTCCGTTAACATCAACTTAATTTTTTTAAGTGATATGAGTTGTTTTAGGTCAGTTTAATGTAATGATAGTCAAGTTTAATTTGATTCAACATAAAACCTCGTGTACAGTGCATTTAACATATATTTGGAAAGATTTACTAATTGTTGATTACAGTATCAGTGTTTCAGGATCAAAAGTGTTAAAGGATTTGTGTGTGTGAGGCTCAGTTAAAGGTCTGATGATTGAGCGTGTTCCCCGATACAAAGCATTGAGTGTTAATTCACCAACTCACGTTGATCTTACATAATACTTTAAGTAATAATTTAGGGGCCCAAGAAGGACAACACAAAAGACACTAATAAAGGGCTGAAAGGTTTATAGTTTGCTGAACAACTGTTTTTTAACCTGTCAGCTGAGATCATGATGACTTTAAGTTAGTTTTGATCAAAGAAAGAAAGAAACTGTATTAAACATACAAAGATGTGGTCATCTTATTTAAAAAAAAAAAATTAATGATTATAAAGTTTGAAGAAATACTTTTAACCATTTCCCCCACGTTGTTGATTGTCACTTTGTTTTTTTTGTCACTATGATTTCTGTTTTTATGTAATTTCAATTTGAATTTTATTTTATTTAACAGGGGAATAAACATTTTAACTATTTTTATTGAAAACATTTTCTTGTTTTGCAGTTCACTTTAACTGGTTTAAGTGTTTTTTTTAAATTATATTATTGTACTTGTCTCATTATCCTCATCTTAAAATATTCATAAATATTTAACAGAACAAAAATTAAATTTACATGATATATTACTTGTTAAACAGTTTATTATAACTATTTATGAATACAATTTAATAAAGATTAGGCCTGTAATATAATCAACATAACATTATATAGGCCTGAATATATGCTTTAATATATATATATATATATATATATATATATATATATATATATATATATATATATATATATATATATATATATATATAGATTAGCCTATTTATATTTTAAATCTATTAATATATATATATATATATATATATATATATATATATATATATATATATATATATATATATAAGTTATTTAAATATTTATTTTGCTTTAAATGTAGCACTCGATTTTGATTTTATTTCAGTTTACGCACAATTAACAACAAAATGCTCTGAATCCTCCAACCCCCCAATGACTGCCCGAGCAGGTGCATTATCAGACTGACTGACTGTATACCTTTACAGATGCCATATTCATCCCCATAATCATCCTCATCCTTATAGAAGTCGCAGAAGAGTCCCGGTCCGCACTTGACGCCGTGCATCCCGGAGACGGTGCGGTAGCAGTGCTCACCCCGTCCCGCGGCGCAGACCTGGCAGCAGCCGCAGTCATCCAGCACCGTCCGCCGGCAGCGCAGCGTCGAGCCGCACAGCGCCGGGTTGCATTTGTCCGGGCAGTTCACGGCGTATTTACCCCCGGGACCCCACGCCTGGGTCTCCCCGAAAACCACAATCAGCACGAGCATCGGGATGGCGAACACACGCATGGCTGGTAGCGGCCGGTTGGATGCGGTCTTCAGGTCTACAGCGCTGGGGAGGAGCGGTCCTGTCCTCTCCTTGGATGTGACAGTGAATGAAGCGGCTCGGGCTGCATGGCTGTCAGCTTTAAACTAGTTTGTTTTGCACATTGTATGCCCTCGTCAGTTTCCTCAATCCGGTGTTGTTGTCTGTTTGCCAGCCTCTCCTCTCTCCTCCTCCCTCCCCCGATTCCCTGTTTTAGAAATCCGGCGTGGAAGTGGAATTAGACCCGCGCTGCCATCCAGGAATTGATGTCATCACTGAAGTTTGGAGTTGTTTGTTGTTTGGAGGTTTTTAAAGATTGACCCTCGTGACCCCCATTAGCGGTCCTGACGTGAACGTGCATGACGAGATGTTTTGGTTTTCTGGCTCTCAGAAATAAAGATAGCTCGGGAGGGTATTTTTTAAAGGGTACACATTTGTACTTCTTATGTGCGCTTTACTAATAAGATACCAATAATGGACCCTATTAAATTCCTTTTGAAATTACATCACCCCAGTGACAGCTAGCCTATAAATTTCAAGATGTCATATTATAAAAAAAAAAAAAAAAAAAAAAACCTGATATGAAGATATATCTTTAAATATAAATTGATACGTTAATTTGATTAATGTACGTATTATTAAATTAATGTAATCTATTAGATAATAACTTTGCCTGTGCATTTTATAAGAAAATTAAATTAATCAGATTAAATTCAATATAGGACAAAAGATAATAAAGAAATAGAAATATACCATTACTTCTACCCTTATTATTGTGCTGATAATAATATGACACATTTTAGCTGATGACAAAATTACCCTGCATCCACTAAATAACATTTTACATATGCAGTGGTCTCGTAAAACTATTGATTATTTGACAAGTTTTTTTTGTTAATCAATCAATATGGATTTCTCATGACACACTATTTATAAAAATAAGTGTATCTCACAAATTAATTGATGTAATTAGTCTAAATCAGTTGTATATAGTTCAAAGTGTTTTATGCATGTTTTTTACACTGACAAGTTTGAGGTTGACATTAGTGTTATTTCTGCATAGTAATTTGTATAAAAAAACAAAACAAAATGTTTTTTTCTTTTTTGTGGTTTATTGCAATTTTAAGCTAGTTAATGTGGATTTATGACATACATAAACTTGAAACTGGGGATGTAAGTATTTTATTGATATATTGCATTTGAAAATACTCAAAAGCATGACAGCACAGTTTGTAAAAATACTAAGATATACCCTGGCGGAATTATTCTACACTCTCAGAAAAAAATGGTATGGTGTACCAAAGAAAACCCTTGTCACTGGGGCAGTACCTTTTTATGGAACAGAATTGTACCTTAAAACAAAGAAACAAATTGGTTTGTACCTTTAAGGACATGATTTGTACTATGGGGAACCAAAATGTATTTTTGGTTTTTAAAACCTGCAGATATAATATTGTACCTTCATCAAAGGTCCCACTACAGTGACAAGACATTTTGTACTTTAACAGTGTCAAATGTGTTCTTTCAAGAACTATTTAAATACATTTGCTATATCCAAAATGCGTCAATTTATTTTCAGTAGATATAAAACATCAAATACATTTTTAAACAATGTTTTTAAAAAAAGTTTATTTTTGTGTAAATGCACCTTTTCCATTTATAATAAAGAATAAAAAATACTTTAACATAAATCAAAAGATTTTTGCTAAACATTTCACAACCCTTTTAACAAAAATGTTACAGCGTTTTCCCATGTACAATTTAAAACATTTTTTTTCTTTTTCTTTTCAATGTTTGATTAGCTTCACAATACTAAAATGTCTGCATGAACACTTTGCATATGCAGGACTTTTGCCAGCTCACGTGCGTATTGAAAAGCAAACGCCAAAAGGTGCGGATATCAATAATGAAAATGTATTTATCAGAAGATGCTCACCAAATGTTTATTAAAAATGCCTGAAATGTTTAGTTTACAATATCTATAGTTTTGTATTATAGAACTTGATAATTAATGTTTATGAGTTTCTTTAAACATACTTTTAGATGATGATTCATGTTTTAATATGGAAATTATTCATAAAATCACTTTGCCTTTCCAGTAATATTTATTTTCATAGATATTGTAATAAAGGAGTTGTCCAACACTTATGTACCTTTTTTATGAGAACAATTGTGTACCTTCATTTCAATTGTACCATACAGAACAGTATCATAAGAGGTCTTTTCTGTACCATATAAGGTACAAATTTTACTTGTTCCTTAAGGAAACTGTTCCTTAAGGAACATTATTTTGACCTCCATGTACTTTTTTTCTGAAAGTGTATGGCAGGTTTTAAAGGGTTAAGATGCTTTCAGAACTGTGCTGTTTTAAACCCACCTGATCTAATATTTTGTCTAGAAGTAATCTAATTGTATTCATTTTAAAATTAGCTTACTGTCAAATGCACCTGATTCTTTTAAAACTGTTTTTCTTGGATTTAAAATAAATAGTTCATGCGAAAATGAATATTTGCTCACGCTCAAATGATTTCATACCTTTACCAGTTTCTTTTTTTCTGCTGAACACAAAGAAGGTATTTTGAAGAATGTTAGAAACCTGTTAAAATAACTTCCATTGTAGGTGATGTCAAAATGATTAGCCTAATGCTTCATAAATGTTTCCAAATAACCTATTTTGTGTTCAAAAAAAAAAGAAAAGAAAAAAACTCAAACACATTGTGACAGGTAAAAGTTGAGGGAAATGTGAGTAAATGAACTATCCCTTTAAGGGTTTTACAGATCCCGCAATGCAGTTGGCCATATCCATCACTAGATGACGCTGTTGACTAAAATAACCTAACACCTATGAAGTTAGAGGGAATTTGACTGTGCAATTATAATGAATTAATCTTTTAACGAGTTATACTTCTGTGGTACTTTTCCAGTCTATTTTCCAACCATTTACGACGAAGCTCCACTGACTCAAGTCCAATGGTTTGCGGAGGATAGTTTACCGAACGCCCAAACAAGTCGTGTCATGTAGGCTACATACACCGGTAGTAAGAAAGCCTACAGCTCCGGCTGGAACATTAAATATTTGCTCGTTACCTTCAAGCTGAAAGTTCAACGTGCGTAGCTATTAATTGACGATTTATATGTAAATTATTTATATGTGAACCTAAATATTCCCATATGGTAGGGCTAAATGTAAATGTAGCTAGGCTAATGTTTGAGAAAAAACCTCATTTAGTTTTATTCTGTAAAACTACTGATGGCGTTTCTTACAAATAAAAATACTTCAAAATATCTTTCTTAAATTTTCTGATATCACAAAGTGCCATGTTTTATGCATTTTATTCACAGTGTTAAATATATTACAATCTTGAGTAACTTTTTTTGTTACAAAGTTACAGTTTTAGGAGTAGGCTAATGTGATAGAATGTGTCATGTTACTTTTGCGTTTGTTTATTAAGAGTAAGTTAGGGTTAAGACTAATAAATTAAATTTAAAAGTAATGTACCCAACACATTAACTTAAGAAGAATTAAGAAATCAGCAGGCTTATTTGATAAATCAGGCCTGTAGACGGGGATTTTGGGTGGTTCGACAGACTTAAAAAAAAAATTAGGCAACAAACTTCAAGACATTTTTTAATTTACTCAACTTAAATCGAGTCAAGTGCAACTCAAAAAAGTCCTGAAGTTTGTTGCCTTAAAACTTTAAGTTGAGTCAAATGTTGTTTTTTACATTTGTATTTTAAAAAGAAGTATTTTTTTCATATTCCTTAATTCAATTTTTTTATTTAAAATTCTAATCTCATAACATTATTTATAAAACTGTAATAGCTAAATGCACATTTGTAAATAAACACTTTGTGGTAAAATAGTATGGTAGGCACTTTGACAAAATTGTAGGAAATATTATTGTTGCATCAAAAAGTGTGGTTATGACCACCATCCGACAAGCTAATCCAGCAAGGATTAGTGATTAAAAAGTCACTAAAATGCAATATTTGAACATCATAATTTAATAGAAAATTAGGCGAAAAAACTGGTCCAATTCTGGAGAAAAAAGAACCCCCCCTTTCCCCTTGTCTTACGGCCTGTAAAGTAACCCAGATTTTCACTCAAATAAAAAAAAACTATTCTGACCAATTGTAATTTTCTTCGCAGATAAACCTCTAAATGAAAATATTGTTATTTGAAATTGTGAAGAAATTATATGAATGAAATTTCAAGTGGTATTTTCCTACTATAGTATGTTTTAATATTTTGTTTTCACTTTAAATTAAAAGAAAATTTTATCTAATTATATTTGATCTAATTATGACCAACAATAATTTCATTTTAGTTTATATCTGGTAATGCTTAAGAACAAATATATAAAAGATCCTGTATGTACAGTTGAAATCAGAATTATTAGCCCCCTTTGAATTTTCTTTCTTATTTAAATATTCCCAAATGATGTTTAACAGAGCAAGGAAATTTTCACAGTATGTCTGATAATATTTTTTCTTCTGGAGAAAGTCTTATTTGTTTAATTGTGGCTAGACTAAAAGCAGTTTTAAATTTTTTAAAAACCATTTTAAGATTGAAAATTATTAGCCCCTTTAAGCTGGATAAACCATCGTTATACAATAGCTTGCCTAATTACCCTAACCTGCCTAGTTAACATAAGTAACCTAGTTAAGCCTTTAAATGTCACTTTAAGCTGTATAGAAGTGTCTTGAAAAATATCTAGTCAAATAATATTTACTGTCATCATGGCAAAGATAAAATGAATGAGTTATTAGAAATGAGGTATTAAAACTATTATGTTTAGAAATGTGTTGAAAAAAAACATGTTTCTGTTAATAATAAACAGGTGGGCTAATAATTCTGACTTCAACTGTACTTCATGATTGAATAAAAAACAACATAAAAAACTATAGAAAAATAATAGACAAAAATGGGAAAAGTGAGAGTCTTTTCTCGTTGTCTGTGTATCTTTATAATTCATTTTCACAGATTTCACAGACAAATTCACTTTTCTTGCCTTCATTCCATCCATTTTGAAAACTGCTGTTTCTGCAGGAACAGTCTGGAGCAAATACATCTCTATTTTCATCATTGTATCCTTTACTGAGGACTTTCAGAAGCAGGCAGAAGAGGAGTGTAGATGTTGTGCTCAGAGATGCTGAAGCAGTAGATCTTGAGGGTTATGAAAGAATTGAGGGGCTTCAGAGATTTATCCCTGTGGATGATGTAGCATTTCCCGTCATGAACCCTGTCACTCTTCTGTCATCAGACATGGTTTGTCATGCCATCACACCTACACAGCTGAATCAGCAGACCGCTGAAGAACAATAAACTTGACCAAAGGCAAAGGTGAATGTGTGTGGGCTGCATAGCTGAAACTGCTTACAGCTGTGGTTAGAAGAACGAAGATAAAGTAGTTGTAGAATGTTGTAATTTCAGTCATTTTTGCTGGAGGTTTTGCAGCTTATAGCAATGATAATGCAACATTAACAGTATGTTATATATATTTTTTTTGTGGAGCATAATTTGTGTCTAAATTGGCTGAACAATTAAAATCTAGGTCTTGCAAAAGGTTTTTAAAACAAGGAAACAAACAAAATGTTAATAAATAATATAAAGTCACTATAGGGGCGACGCGGTGGCGCAGTAGGTAGTGCTGTCGCCTCACAGCAAGAAGGTCGCTGGTTTGAGCCTCGGCTGGGTCAGTTGGCATTTCTCTGTGGAGTTTGCATGCTCTCCCCGCGTTCACGTGGGTTTCCTCCGAGTGCTCCGGTTTCCCCCACAAGTCCAAAGACATGCGGTACAGGTGAATTGGGTAAGCTAAAAAATTGTCCGTGTATGTGTGTGAATGAGAGTGTGTGGGTGCTTCCCAGTGATGGGTTGCAGCTGGAAGGGCATCCGCTGCGTAAAACATATGCTGGATAAGTTGGCGGTTCATTCCGCTGTGGCAACCTTGGATTAATAAAAGGACTAAACCGAAAAGAAAATCATTGAATGAAAGAATAAATAAAGTCACTATAACAACCAGATACTAAAATCTGATGATGATTAATTTTAAATAATCTTGATATTCATCTAACAGTGCAATAATATCTGTAATTATTTGTTATGTCATAACATTACCATAAAAATGTGTGTGTTTGTGTGTCTGTGTGTGTATATATATTTTTATTCACCGGCCACTTTATTAGGTACACCTTACTAGTACTGGGTTGGAGCCCCTTTTGCCTTCAGAACTGCCTTAATCATTCATGGCATAGATTCAACAAGGTACTGGAAATGTTCCTCAGAGATTTTGGTCCATATTGACATGATAGCATCACACAGTTGCTGCAGATTTGTCGGCTGCACATCGATAATGCGAATCTCCCGTTCCACCACATCCCAAAAGTGCTCTATTGGATTGAGCTCTGGTGACTGTGGAGGCCATTAGAGTACAGTGAACTCATTGACATGTTCAAGAAACCAGTCTGAGATGATTCACGCTTTATGACGTGGTGCATTATCCTGCTGGAAGTAGCCATCAGAAGGGTACACTGTGGTCATAAAGGGATGGACATGGTCAGCAACAATTCTCAGGTAGGCTGTGGCGATAACACGATGCTCAATTGGTACTAATGGTCCCGAAGTGTGCCAAGAAAATATCCCCCACACCATTACACCACCACCAGCCTGAACCGTTAATACAAGGCAGGGTGGATCCATGCTTTCATGTTGTTAACGCCAAATTCTGACCCTACAATCTGAATGTCACAGCAGAAATCGAGACTCATCAGACCAGGCAATGTTTTTTCAATCTTCTATCGTCCAATTTTGATGAACCTTTGCAAATTGTAGCCTTAGTTTCCAGTTCTTAGCTGACAGGAGTGATATCCGGTGTGGTCTTCTGCTGCTGTAGCCCATCTGCCTCAAGGTTGAATGTGTTGTGCATTCTTCTGCATACCTTGGTTGTAACAAGTGGTTATTTGAGTTGTCTTTCTATCAGCTCGAACCAGTCTGGCCATTCTCCTCTGACCTCTGGCATCAACAAAGCATTTGTGCCCACAGAACTGCCACTCACTGGATATTTTCTCTTTTTCAGACCATTCTCTGCAAACCCTAGAGATGGTTGTGTGTGAAAATCTCAGTAGATCAGCAGTTTCTGAAATACTCAGACCAGCCCATCTCCATGCCACGTCCATGCCACGTTCAAAGTCACTTAAATCACCTTTATTCCTGTTGCTCGGTTTGAACTGCAGCAGATCGTCTTGACCATGTCTACATGCCTAAATGCATGAGTTGCTTCCTTGTGATTGGCTGATTAGAAATATATTATATATTGTGTGCTTTTGATTTGATTCATTTATTTCAAACAGAATAATCATAATAATCAAATACATTTCATCACAATGGACAAAACAACTATGTATCTGTATGAACGCAAAATAACAATTGATTATTAAATGATTATTAAACCATTTCAGTAAAATAATTAAATTATTATACAGACATAATCAGTAAAATAATTAATACCGCAAAAACAAAAGCGAGACACAACGGACCCTTATGATATAAACGTCATGACGTCACGACCTAACGCAGTTGGCGTAAAATCCACCGCTCTGCGCGCATTCCCGAAAAGAACGCCGCTATTTTTTCATGGCAACAGCTTGCGGAGCGGCAACCTTCCCCACTATAAACACCCTCCGGCGCCAGATTAACCGGCATTTCGTCCTCGCATTGCGTAACTCTTCTATACCGGCTGTCGTTTAGTTTTATTTCATTCAGAAGTGTATTTTTGAAAAGGTAAACGCTGGATATGGTTGATAATAAAGCGCAGGCTTCACGTTCTGATAGGCAGCAGATTTAAAGAGCCTCGCAGGGGGCAGAGGGTTGATCTGCTGGGCGTGAATGACACAAGGAAGACCGGAGATCCGATCGTTTTGGTGAGCATATTCACACATCTTTTTATATTTGATTCGACGTTGTGTGACCTGACGATGGGCAGTCGTGTTTGGAATCGATGTGGTTTAGCTCGTTAAACAGTTGGGCTCGTCATATGTCAGCTATTTTTGTCTCTATCACTGTTGTTTTGAATCTCAGCTGATGCAACAATCTAACGTTAAGTCTTGGACAAGTGACAGTTCATGCATGTTATTGTGCTGAAGGATTTGCTTGTGGTCATATTATATGCTGTGTTTTGAGATTTTGATGCATATTTGGATGATTGACAGATCCTATCTGATGCAGTCTGGTCCACCATGCTGAACAAAATAGCAGCTGCTTAGGGATGATGTAGTGTTTAGAAATGGATGGTATAGATCTTATACTTATGGTATAAGTCAAAACATTATAACAGCCAATGACTTTCAAACTACAACATTGTTCAATTGAGGTAAAGTTGGTTTTATATTGGCACATTCATTCAATGTCAACTTGTGACATGCTCCCTATAGTGTTTAATAGAGGTAAAGTTGGTTTTATATTCGCACATTCGGACTTTCCACTTAATAATATAATTTCATAAAAGTATTATTTGCAAACTCTAAATAGCAAAATCATATTAGCAGCAAACGACTATCAAAGTACAACATTGTTCACAGACAAATAAACAGTGTTAATGTTGTTTTGAAGTCATACTTGCATGCTAATTTCGATCGAATATTCAAAGTAACATGGTAAACAATATAGAGACTTCTAAATGAACGAATGTGCGAATATAAAACCAACTTTACCTCTATAGTGTTTACTATGATACTTTGAATATTCGGTCAGAAATTACATGTAAACATGACTTCAAAACAACATTAGCACTATTTAGTTGACTATGAACAATGATTGAGGTAAAGTTGGTTTTATATTCAAACATTCAGACTTTCTCCTTAATTAAAAAGTATTCTTTGCTAAATTCTAAATAGTGAAATCATATAAGCAGCCACCGACTACCAAAGTTCACAATCAAATAAATGGTGCTAATGTTGTTTTGAAGACATGTTCACATCTGATTTCGTACAGAATATTCAAAGTATCATAGTAAACAAACACTATAGGGAGCATGTCACAAGTTGTCATTGAATGAATGTGCAAATATAAAATCAACTTTACCTCAATTGAACAATGTTGTACTTTGATAGTCATTGGCTGCCATAATGTTTTGACTGTTTAGAAATTGCAAAGAATGCTTTTCTAAAGTAATTTTATTAAGGAGAAAGTCTGAATGTGTGAATATAAAACCAACTTTACCTCAATATGTATGGTTTAGTCTCTCAACCGGGATTGAGGTAAAGTTGGGGACGATCTAAAACACTTAATGTGAAAGAAGCTTAACATTGCTTAATGTACCTAAACATCAACCAGAGAAACCCAAATTTCTGTCCAACTTTACTTGTAATTAATCCTACAGCTAGGGCTACCATTAATTAATCTTACGATACTATACCAGCTGAAGTATCACAATACCAAGTAGTATTGTGACACTGTAATTAATAACTCAAATTATAAAGAAAATTTGAGAAATACTGTATTTTGTGTTGTACTAGGCGTACTTGAATGTAATTCATAATTCCCTTAAGGCCAAAAAGTATTGTTTGCACGCCACTTCAACTAAAATGTATTCATTTTTTGTTTATTTTGTAGATAACTGACCAACAAAAAATACATTAAAATAAAAATAGCATTTTTTCCAACAAAATTAGGGTATACAAAGTGGTCAAAAATTGTTTAAGTGTTTCCTGTTGCTATTTTGGATTTTTCATCATTTTTTTTCAGTCTTATCAGGTAAGAATGCAAAATAATTCAAAAGTCACTTTCTGAGTCGCTCTTTTAAAGAGATTGTCATGGTTGTTGTAGCTACTAAATCATATTGACAGGAACAGAAATGAACTGATTCAGATGTGCGTTCGAACTGAACTGTTAGAAAACGTGCAATAGTCGCAAATTCTACAGTTTTACAAACTTAAAGGGCTCCACAGACAATTAAAATAAAATGGTCTGTTGTTTCACAAACATGTGAGCATTTTAGTGACTTTTCCCACATGGAACATTATCTATTGTAGATAAACCATTAATGACGATACTACCGTTTACACACTATAGTGGCACCATCAGTATTTTGGAGCCATAGTATCGCGATACTACCATAGTACCGGTAAACCGTGAAACCCTACTAACGACTGTAAAAAGAATGAGTCTCAGTTCAATAGATAAAGTGAAAAACATCACGTTAAGCGTTTTCTCCCCCATTGAAGTCTATTATAAGGAAAAAGCTTAACGTGACTTAATGTACCTTAACAACAAGCAGGGAAAATCAAAATTCTATCAAATTTTACATGTGACTACTAGCAAAATAAGGAGCCCCGTTTCCACAGCTAAAGTGAACAATATTGTGTTAAGTGTTTCCCCTATATTGTTGTGGGGATGTCAATGACATTCACATTCTTTTGACAGCAAGGGTTAATCTATTATAAATAAGATTAGATTTTATGAACAACCTTTTTAACATTTGGTTTCCTCGGTTGTTGTAAAGTTATGTTAAACCTTTCCTTATTATGGAGAAACGCTATTGTTCACTTATCTATGAAATTAGGGCCCTTTCTTTTAACAATAGTTAGTGTTAATCGCAAGTAAAGTTTGACAGAAATTTGAGTTTTCCTGTCTGCGTTAAGGTGCGTTAAGCTAAATTTAAGCTGTTTCCTTATAATGGACATATATGGGAGAATGCTTAAGTGATATTGTTCACTTGATACACTAAAATAAAAGCTTGTTCTTTTAACAGTAGAAAGTGTTTGAGTATATTTTTATAGAAATTTGATGTCTTCAAATGTTGTTAAGAGCTTATAAGAGCTTATAATGGACTTCAACTGGGATAAAACGCTTAATGTGACATTGTTCACTTCATCCACAGAATCATGGCTTGATATTTTGCTAGTAGTTAGTGTTAATTACAAGTAAAATTTAATAGATTTTTGGTGTGCCCCACTTGTTGATGTATGTTAAGCCATGTTAAGTTTTTTCTTTTATAATGGACTTAAAACGCATAACATGAAAATTTTCACTCACTAAAATTAGAGCTCATTCTTTTGACATCAGAAAGTTTTTGTCATGAGTAAAATTTGAAAGAAATGAGATTTTCCCTGCCTATTGTTAAGGTACGTTAAGGACCAATCCCAATTCTACCCCTTCCCCTTACCTTCCCATTGTCCCAATTCTCTTTATCTAAGGGGTAAGAAAATTTCCCAGAATTCTGGAAGTCAGGAGATGCACAAATTAGTATTTTTTTTGTCATTATTATGAATTTTTATGACAAACAAACATATGTTTTAATATATTCATAACGCCGTTCATGTTTAAAAAAAAAAAAACAAGACGCTAAAATAAAAACCGCTAAATTTCGCTATTTATAATCCCTAATAATAACTCCTGTACAGCAGTCCCACAACATTCTGACACTCGATGACACTCGAATACCCTGTCAGAAAAGTCTAGTGGCTCAGAATGAGCTTTTTACAGTGTCTGCTATAATGTTAATGTTGTTTTTGGTGTGTTTACATAGATTAATATGGCCAGGGTGTAAATACATAGTATAGTTACGATCTTATTGCCACATTATATCGTTATGATGCATAATATATGCCTTCAGTGATTTCCTAAAGATAAATACCAAAAAATAACGCAACTGGATTAACTACAGCAGTCGCGATCGTCTGATCTCATATGAACAAGAGATCACGATGACATATGATGACGTTTGCAGGTGTTGTAGTGCTGTCCCATTTCTTAGGGGTAGATTTTGAAGCTTTTCCCCTTCACACTCTGTTTGAAGGGCCAAGGGGAAGGGGAAGGGGTAGGGGTACAAACATAGAATTGGGATTGGGCCTAAGCCACGTTAAGCTTTTTCCTTATAATAGACTTCAATGGGGGAGAAAACGCTTAACGTGATGTTTTTCACTTTGTCTATAGAATTGAGACTTGTTCTTTTTACAGTAGTTTGGGTTAATTACTAGTAACATTTGACAAAAATTTGGGTTTCTCTGGTTGATGTTTAGGTACATTAAGCCACGTTAAGCTTTTTTCACATTAAGCGTTTTAGAATGTCCCTAAAGTTGGTTTTAAAATCACGCATTCAGACTTTCTCCTTAATAATATCATTTCAGAAAAGTATTCTTGCAAATTCTAAATAGTGAAATCATATTTGCAGCCAATGCCTATCAAAGTACAACATTGTTCACAGTCAAATAAATAGTGCTAATGTTGTTTTGAAGTCATACTTCCATGCGATTTCAGGCCAAATATTCAAAGTACCATGGTGAACAATAGGAAGCACAGTTGTCACTGAACTAATATGCGAATATAAAACCAACTTTACCTTAATTCAACCGGGTTTTGTTGTTTTAAACGTCTGAATGCTGATGTACATGCCTGGATTGTAACTAATAGTTTACCCAGAAACAAAAACTCACTATTAAATTACTCATCCTCAGGCTATACAAAATTTAATATTTTTTCTTCAGTAGAATATTAAAGGACATTTTTGAAACCATGGTCCTTGTTGATTCAAAGAATTCAAGACTTTGAGAGCCCCAGCAGCATATACAGGCTAAATAAAACTAATACATGTGGCTCCTGGCAATACACTGAGGTTATATGAAGAGAAATGATTGGTCAGTGCAAGAACCTGAACATTATTCCAGTAGGGGTGTGAAAAGCAGAAAACAAACAGGGAAGCTGTTTTTGTAAACGCTCTTTAAATCAGGGGTTCCCAAACTTTTTGGCCTGCGACCACCAATATAACGATACCAGTGACTCGCGACCCCCAATATCTTCTGAGGTGGTTATAAATATATAAACCTTGCACACAACGGTGCACATATACCAATAGGCCCAAGTCTATTCATCATTTAATTTTGAAGAACGAGAGACCATCCTCCATGTTCAGTTGTGGCCTGTATTTATTTTTGATGTACATCAGTTCCGTAAAGGTGCCATAAAATCAATGTGCTGTGTCTTTAATATAACGTAATCACCCCAGGGGTCGCAAAAGAACCGGAAGGCTGATGGCTTTTTATTTGCATGTTGTTTTTGTTAATGTAACTATTAACTACATGTACTATTTTTTCTTCTTCTGTAGGTTATGGCTCAAATATGGTAGTTCTAATAGTTATTAAATTAATATTAAATTCATAGTTCTAATATTAGTTATTAAAGTGAATTTGATTTTTGTAAATCACCAAGTGAACCACTGCTTTAAATGAAGAAATCATAAAAACACCCATTTTTCTATGCATATAATTAGAGCTGTTCCAATACACGTTTTACATTCTAGTTACCGATACCACCTGAGTACTGATCAGGTGATACCTGAGTGTATAATTGTAGATACAGCAATTAGCATTGTATGAATTGATCTAAGTATTGTATGGTGTGAAATATAAACAAATACATTCAGTCAAATACATTCACTATAGTATTTTTTATTTTAAGACATACAGTTGAAGTCAGAATTATTAACCCCCCTTTAAAATTTTTTTTCTTTATTAAATATTTCCCAAATGATGTTTAACAGAGCAAGGAAATTTTCACAGTATCTCTGATAATATTTTTTCATCTAGAGAAAGTCTTATTCGTTTTATTTTGGCTAGAATAAAAGCAGTTTTAAATTTTTTAAAAACCATTTTAACGACAAAATTATTAGCCCCTTTAAGCTATATATTTTTTTCTCAATAGTCTACAGAACAAACCATCGTTATACAATAACTTGCCTAATTACCCTAACCTGCCTAGTTAACCTTATTAACCTAGTTAAACCTTTAAATGTCACTTTAAGCTGTATAGAAGTGTCTTGAAAAATATCTAGTAAAATATTATTTACTGTCATCATGGCAAAGATAAAATAAATCAGTTATTAGAAATGAGTTATTAAAACTATTATGTTTAGAAATGTGTTGAAAAAATCTCTCCGTTAAACAGAAATTGGGAAAAAAATAAACAGGGGGGCTAATAATTCTCACTTCAACTGTACATTTAACATTAGTATCTGTTCTACACTGTAAAAGAACTTCAAATGCAGCCACTAATCTAACACTGTATAAAAAAACAATATGTATGGAAGTCAATAGTTGCAGGTTATCAGTATTTTTAAAATGTTTTCTTTTGTGTTCAACAGAAGAAACTCAAACAGGTTTGTGAAAAGTGAGTGATGAGTAAATGATGCCAGAATTTTTAGTTTTGGGTGAACTATCCCTTTAAAAACAGTAATAACCATTGCTTTGACACAATGAGTTGAGAAGTGTATATTTGAAGGGAATAATATATATCAGCTACTGTATTTTGTATATTATCAGCTACGAGTACGAATACGTTATTGTTGATTATACAACAGTTCTGTCTGGTTCTTGAATCTGATTGGCTAATAGCCGTGTGATATTCCTGTAATAACAGCACTTGTACAGCCTCCTCACCCTTGTGTATTACTCCGCCCACATAGAGTGACAGCAGATCAATAAACTCGCTGCAGTTTGACAAATATTGCAGCTGTTGGACAACATAATGTGCTTTTTTTTAGTCGAGAATGTAGTTTTTTAGATTGCAACTATGCAGTTTATTTATAAGGATAGTGCCAATTTTAAATATTTATAATTTCGGAGATGCCTGTCATACTGAGCAGAGCGAAGACGGTGACAGAGACCACATAATAAGCCCTTAGAGGAGGAAAAACTTGTAATTTCTAACTATAGCTGATCAAATCATTATTAAACTAAATATTAAAGTGACATTCTAAGTCGATCTCTCTCTTTTGTATGTTGTGGTGCTTTATTTATACCATAGTAATTGCGTATTGAGTGTAGGCATGGGCCGGTATAAGATTCTGACAGTATGATAACCTTGGATAAAAATATCACGGTTTCACAGTTTGATGGTATTGTGATTCCTGCTCTAAAATATATTCTTTTTAAATTTCTGGTTAAAAAACAAAAACTTTTTTTCCCAGTTCAAAACAATACATTTTATTTTTTGAAACATTTAAAATATTTTGGAGCAGTAAACATGTCAGGCTAAATACAGTTGAAGTCAGAATTATTAGCCCCTCTTTGAATTTTTTTTTTCTTTTTTAAATGTTTCCCAAATTATGTTGAATAGAGCAAAGAAATTTTCACAGTATGACTGATAATGTTTTTTCTTCTGGAGAAATTCTTATTTGTTTTATTTTTGCCAGAAAAAAAGCAGTTTTTAATTTTTTAAAAACTATTTTAGGGACAAAATTATTAGCCCCTTTAAGCAATTTTTTTTCCAGATTGTCTACAGAATAAACCATCCTTATACAAAAACTTGCCTAATTACCCTGACCTGCCTAGTTAACCTAATTAACCTAGTTAAGCCTTTAAATGTCACTTTAATCTGTATAGAAGTGTCTTGAAAAATATCTAGTCAAATATTATGTACTGTCATCATGACTGACAAAGATAAAATAAATCAGTTATTAGAAATGAGTTATTAAAACTATTATGTTTAGAAATGTGTTGAAAAAAATCTTCTCTCCGTTAAACAGAAATTGGGGAAAAAAATAAACAGGGGGGCTAATAATTCTCACTTCAACTGTAATTCAAATAAATCATTGATTTCTGCTGTCTTTATTTGTTTCAAAAACACAGATTTCTTTACAATTTAAAACCGCATCTTTGGATATTTTTTTCTGCTGAAGATACTGTTGTCCTAAAAACAAAAATGTAAATAAAAAATATTACACATACCTTAGGAGTGGTATTACAGAAAATGTTGCCGTTTTTAAAATCTTAATTTTTCCAAACCGCGGTATACCTTGAAAACGGTTATCGTCCCATGCTGGGACTCGCATATCAGGAATGTATGCATTTTGTATTGGCCACTCTTTGTATAACCCTGAGTTACTTTTTGGTTGGCCATCTGTTTGTTTCTAATGAGTGTCCTGTTTTCGTTACTGCAGACTAGTTCAGTAAAAAGAAAGAAAGAAGAAATGCCCGTATGTGTTTAGCGTTTTTCCTTATTGCTAGCACAACAGCAATCTGGTAATGTTTGCGTTGCTTTGCGTTCGGGGTTAATTATTGTGATCTCCCGATTGCAGCAGATATATACTGGGAAATCTCTATGGACTGATGGCATTTCATGCCATTCAGCCCTATAATCTTAAAATGTGAGCAAAACCACCTGCTTTGTCATCATTTTAGACATTACGCTAGAGAATCATTCAAATACTATAGCTCTAAAGTAACGTTAGTGCATTAGTAACGGCTTCTGCTGTTCTGACGTCAGCTGCAGATGTGAATGAATGGTGGATAAAAAGTAGTTTCTCATATAAAATAATTTTTAGACTCTCTGTGTTTGATTTTCTTTTTTTTATACAAGATCATGCCATAGAAACTGTTGTATAAATGCAATATCACACGCAGTGCAATGTGGCTGTATATCATCAATGGTAGGAAACTAAAGCACAGCACATGCCTCCCACCAGTGCCAATATATAGCCATGTTGCACTGCTACTGGTGTGATATTGCTCATTTATTAGATTTTTTTGAGGAAAAGGACAGACTTTATTTAGTTTTAATTATGTGACAATTTGGTCAGTTTCCCATATGCACGGCCATGGTGGATATACTTGGTTTTAAACACCACAGCTGTATATATTTTTATTCGTATTTATGTGGTCTAAACCATGGGAAAACACATGGAAGCGAAATTATTTAGAGAACAACTTAGCAGGAAAAGGTGAAATATTTTGACTAACTGACTTTAATAGTTTTTTTTCTTCTTGATTTGTTGTAACTTTTGTCAGTCTTTAGTACTCTAAATGATGTTTTTTTTAGTTAGTAGGGCCCAAAACAAAAAGTAATCAGCAAAATATGTAAGTTTCATTCAGATCAGTGGCATTTTTTACGTTCTGCTCTACAACATGGCCGCCTGATGACCTGTTGTAAAAACACTCACTTGCATTATGAAAAACAACACGGGGCTAATTCGCTATTCTGTCAAGATATTTGTAGTGAAATGTACTATTAGTCCACAATTTTAAAGTGATACTTCAGCCAAAAATGCAAATACTGTCATGATTTACTCTAATTTAAATGTATTTATGAGTTTCTTTCTTCTGTTGAACTCAAAAGAAAATATTTTGAAAAATGTTGGAAACCTGTAACCATTGACTTTCGTAGTGTTTGTTGTTGCTATGGAAGTCAATGGTTACAGGTTTTCAGAAGACAGAAACTCATAAAGTTTTTGAACCACTTAGGGTGAGTAAATAGTGAGTCAATTTTCAATTTTGTGGGTGAATTATCCCTTTAAAGAACCTTGTGACCCACTTATGAAGTGAATGAATCGTGTGTGTGTGTCTAAGACTAGAAGAAAGGTCTATAGAGAATTTAACCTGCATATAAAGGATAATAAAAAAAGTAATGTAATGTGTGACGTTTATTAAATTTGTACACATGTTCCCACTTTTATACACGTTGATCAGTTTTAATAGATTTAAAAGTGCACTTGTGTGTCTGCCTCTATTATTGATCAAGTGATAGAGGTTGATATGACGTTTGAAGCCATGGGACGCGGAGAACAGACGCTCTTGACACGCTCCAGACGCTCTGGAGGTAATTAATAATATACATTAATACTGAAACGGTTAGGTGTTTTAGAATGAACACAACAACATTTAAGATGTTTTACAGTGTGCTCAGCCTGCTGGTTTGTCCATTCACACACATTTTCATCATCATCTCTTATAACAAACCTTTTTTAATGCACATACTGAAATTTGTTCAGTAAAAGTGTTTTCATCGCAGTTTATCTTTTCTTATCGAATAAAAGTTTATCCTACTCAGTTATGCGTATGTTTTTTTATGCGTATTTTCAAAAGTTATGTGCATCATGACCTTTCCATCGATCGTTTTTATGCGCATATCCAAAATGTGCATAAAAATAGGTTGGTGGAAACGTAAGGCTAAGGCGAGAAATGCCGCTTTGTCTTTAAAAAAGGGGAGGAGACCGCCAGAAACTCTGAGTTTAGAGAATAAAACCTGCTCCTGACCAGGTTAGGTTCACAGAGTAAGTTACCATGGTAACTGAGTCTGAGTTATCACTCTTTCAGAAACAGGCTTGACTTACCCTGCTTTCTCCAGTTTAACAAACCTGCCATTTTGAAACGGAAAACCCAGAGTTTCTCTCATTTCAGGGTTAACATACTCTGAGTTTTCACTTAACCTCTTTTCTGAAACAGGCCCAATGTCTATTTGAATATGTTTGTTGCAGAACAGTTGTAAACACACTTTTCAATATAAAATGTTATGAATTGTTGTTAGCCTTTAAAATGTTGAATAGATGAAGAAACATTTCAAAGGATTCATTTTAATGCTGTTTGAGTTGATGAAATTCCTGACTTGTTGAATTTTTTTAAACTGCAATTGGTTATGGGGGGTGGCATGGTGGTTCAGTGGTTAGCACTGTTGCCTCACAGCAAGAAGGTCGCGGGTTCAAGTCCTGGCCAGTTGGCATTTCTGTGTGGAGTTTGCATGTTCTCCCCGTGTTCGCGTGGGTTTTCTCCGGGTGCTCCGGTTTCCCCCACAGTCCAAAGACATGCGCCATAGGTGAATTGGATGAACTAAATTGGCTGTAGTGTATGTGTGTGTGTGTGTGTGTGTGTGTGTGTGTGTTAACGAGTGTGTATGGGTGTTTCCCAGTACTGGGTTGCGGCTGGAAGGGCTTCTGCTGCGTAAAACATATACCGGAATAGTTGGCAGTTCATTCCGCTGTGGTGCCCTCTGAAATAGAGACTAAGCCGAAGGAAAATGGATGAATTATGGTTATGGTCCACCAGCTAGGCAAACATAAGATCATGGACATTAGACTAGGTGACCCATGAACTGTCATCATTGTTCCTTCAAGCTGGGAATTTAAAGAGACCGTCCACCAAAATGAAAAACGCAGTCATCGTTTCTGTACCCTAACTCTAATGCTTTTCACTGGAATGGGAACAAAGATATTTTTCAGATAAACTAACACTAATCCTATTTATAGAACTAAAGTGAATGCACATGATGGATATAGATAAAGTCTCATAGAACTTTCCATTGTTTGTCAAATCAAACCTGCCATGATTCATTTTGATGATCCATGTTTAAATGACATTTCAGAGCTAGCAATGATTTTATTAATAATTTTGGTTATTCTCAGACAGAATCATCATATGGTTTCAGAATTGTGAATAAAGTGCAAATATGAATTGATTTTATGGTCCTTTTTTAAATCTTGACATCTCAGAAAGCAGGTTACTCTGGAAATGTACTGACAGTCACTTACAATTAAGAATTATTTTATCTTTCAGTCAGATTTTTGTTGAGATGATGCAATTGAGATGCGCTCATTTATCCAATTACATCATCTGTTAAGGCAAAGTCACATGACTTTTTTGTTTTGCATCAATGGCATTTGTTTTTGGTGAGTGTGTTTCCATAATACTAGTATAGTATCAGATAAAAATATAAAATTGACTGCATTTTTTTCACATCTGGTGTTTCCATCAAGTTTTTTAATGCAATATTCTATAATATAAACATAGATCGTTGGGATCAAAGATCATATTCAGGTTTTGTGACATTTGATTTGTTTATAAGATTGTTGTGTGCAAGAAACATATTTGACTACATGTTACTCATGTAACAAATCATCACTTGCCATTAAAGTCCGCATGCAATCTAAATTCTTTATTTTACTACTCACATTGTTTTTTTGTTTTTTTTTCAACTGTGTTTTTATTAAAGTTTTTATAAACATAATATACAAATAATATTTACTTGGGATGTTTACAATCACAGAAAAAAAAACAAAAAACAAATAGATAGAAAATAAGAATTAATAGAAATGATAATAATAGCTAAAAATAGTGACAGCTTAGAAAAAAAGGGGGGGGGGGGAAAGAAAAGTAAATAAATAAATAAATAAATAAATAAATAAATAAATAAATAAATAAACAAACTCCAATATAAAGGCAATAACTACAACAATGACAAAGCCCCTGACAGCCTTTCAAAGATCAAGTAAGTATGTTTCGATTAATGCCCAGGTCTGTTGGAAAAGGTCTGATTTCAACTGCAAATCTGCAGTCATTTTCTCAAATATATATATATATCTGTTTCAGCCTCTGTGTCCATTCGGTCAAAGTAGGTCGGCGGGTCTTCATCCAGTTCACTGTAATTATCTTCCTAGCTGTTATTAATAATATATGTAGTGTAGATAGGTGAGCCTCACTGAACTGATCAGGGGGGATGCCATCAAGCAAAAAAAATACTGGGTGCATTGGTATGTCGAATCCTAAAACTTTACTAACCTCCCTTTTAACCCCCCACATTGTTGTTTTAAGGTAAACATTTAATCTGTGCAAGTTAATCCACTGACAAAATAGATTGTTTTAATAATCTTCAATGAAAGTCTGACCATTTGCTTCCGCATTTGGAGCTGCGGTCCTTCTGTTGACGACAACCTAAGGGTTTCCATAGCAACTGCATAATAATACTCTCTCTTACCATTAGTTTGCTATGAGGGAATAATGTGCATAAGAAATCCAAGCCCTACTCAATATTCAGTTACAGGAAGTACATCAACATACGGAGATAAAAGTCTTAGTAACTTCCGGTTCAAGCAGTTTTTAAACAGATTGTGCCAAAATTAGTCTGATATCATGTAGTCTGTAGCAAACATCTGTGCTTGTTGTGTGACAATAATGGTACATAGAAGAAATCATTCAAAAGCTCCTAACTGTAACCAGGCACCTCTAAAATTAAGGTATAAAACGCAAACCCAGGTTTGTTGGTCATCCGAAATTCGTAATATTTATGGTTAAAAAAATGGCAGCTGTGGTTGCCAGTGTTTTACCATTAAATAAAAAGTAAAAAAATATTCAAAAAGGCGACAACACCAAAGCTCCAAAAATAAAAATGTAGTAACCTAAAGGCTTGTACACACCGGGACGCTTATCGTTTGCATTTATCGTCAGTGTTTTTCAAGATGTTTTTCCAGGTTCCAGGTTTTCCATCCTTGACGTTAGACGGGGCTCCACAACTTTAAGCTTCTGACACCCGCTTGTAACACAGAAGAAGAAGACAAAGTTGACACGCTTGTTGTCAAGGATGGTTCAAGTAGCAGCTCCAGCTCTAGCGATAAAGAAATGATTATTGTTCACCAGTGCAATAAGCAGCTCCACGTTCATATGTCCTCTGGGCATCTTCTTCAATGTGCGCTCGCATTGACAGTTTTGCGCTTCAGCACCTCCAAGTGCTGTTTAGTGCAACTTCAGCAGCTCCCTGCACGTGAACAAAAGTGCCAATCTGATTGGTGGAGAAGGTTTTGACGCGGCACGTCAAAACCAAAAAAAAAAAACGAGCATGAGGCGTTTTTTAAAAAATCACGCTTTCGCGCCTGCCGTTTTGCGCATTGGTGTGCACGATCACATTGGCGATTTTCATTTAGTCATGAGGCGTTAAACGTCGACGGAAAACGCAAGCAAAAAACGTCCCGGTGTGCACGGGCCTTTAAGCTATCACAAAGTGTGTTGGTTTGACATTAGTGTTTTTTTTTTTTTGTTGTTTTTTTCTTGTGTTGAGAGATAATTTGTGATAATCGTGTGATCCAGAGGTGTATAAAAGAGCAACATGCTGTGATCAATATTGTCTGATGAAGAGTTTGTGCTTTTTAAAGGTAATAAATTTACATTTTTGGAGTATTGGAGTTGCCGCCTTTATGATTACTTTTGCACTTGTTGTTTAACTGAGCACACATTTAGATTGATGTGCCTGCTTTTGTGAAATTTTCCACTGTTAAATAAGAAGAAATTTCGAATTTTTATTGTAAACTACCATATTTTACTAATTTATAGTCTTAATAAATCAGTGTTTTGTAGGAATAACATCTACACATCATGTAATTTTTTTACGCATACAAAAACAACCATAAGCATGTGGTGATAAGAAAGTTATAACGAGCCAATTAATGCTAATGCTTTTTCCACAAGCAGAGAAGCATACTAATATATAGAAGGTGTCATTCTCACAACTACTAAACAACACAATGGTAACAGACATAAATGGAATAAACATTATTTATCAACATTAGATGTAACTCAAAACTCTAATGTACATAGCTGATGGAAAAAATCTAGAAAGAACCTAGTAATATCAGCAAAAATCATAAAAGGTGTCATGCAGAAAATTCTGGGAAAGTCAATTCACAGTTATTCACCATATATATTATGAAAACGTACTGTTAACCAGGATTTTTACTGTAGCATTCTTAATCATGGACATTTTTTACAGTGCTGTTGTGCACATACCGTCTCATTTGACTCCGTTCTCTGCTTCTTGGCACTGAAACCTTGGCCTGATCTATATTTTGATGGCCTCTGTCTGAAATGTGATCACATCGGACGGAAGTTTTAGTTGTCGCAGTTGCCCTGGATTAGTCAGGTGTTCAGACTGTCAGCCCCCCCTCTCCCTCAGATCGTTCTGACTGGCTGAATTGAATCCACTTCAATCTCACTTCAGCAGAAGGTCAGCAGTGATAGGCACTTGGCTGTGGAAAATCTTGGCTCGCCAGCTTTATGTTTGTCCGACTGATTCCAGCTCAGTCCTTCACCTCTGTGGCTGGGATTGACCCTGTAGCATTTGACTGCGGACTCGTTTACATGTGTGATTCCAGTGTGTAATCACTGTCAAGCCTCTCTCATCATAAACATATTTTATTAGAATGTGAAATTTTGAAGACGTCTAGAACAAGATTTTGTTGCTCGGAGCACTTTGATGGAGGTTTTAAAAAAAAATGGAGGTTTTTTTTTTTAAAGTTATTTATCAAATTTGAATTAAAAAATCTAATTTATCTAATGTTTTTAATGTAAAATTTGTTTTAGTTGAAGAAGACTGACTAAATTATGTAATTTGTTGTGCTTTATGGGAGTGGGCGGAGTTAAATGTCTCTTTTGGTGTGCTTTGCTTTCTTCAGCACTCCCATTGGTGGAATTATCTGTAGAGCATTATGTATAATGCAGTTTTTCTGGACAAAGTCTGCTAATAAACAGTACTGTTTTGTAAGAAAGTATTGATGCGAAAATTGTTTTGACAAAGAAATATACACTTTATCAACAATCAGTCTTTAAAAGTCCTGTGAAATTATATTAATGTTTTGCAGATGTTAGTATCAGTCTTAAAGCGCCCCTATTATGCTTTATAAAAGGTCATATTTTGGTTTTGGGGGTCTCTAACAACAGGCTGATATGCATGCAAGGTCAAAAAACACTTTCATTGTCTTATAATATGCATTTACTTTTACCTAATTATCCCAATGACTCCCATATGATTTGTTCAGCGATTCATTTGTTCCCAAACCCCTCCTTAGCGCAATGTTAATCTGTGCTGATTGTTCAGATGACCCAGTTTGTTGCGAGCGGTCGATTGCGTTCAGCGTGAGACAGAGAGAAACGCCCACCACCCCTTATCAACATTGTTGAAGTAGTCAGAGTGCAGGGTGTATGTGTGAGCCCAATGCAGGAGTGCATTAAAGCAATGCAGTTTAACACCAGCATATTGCTCTATTCTTAACCATGACACACATTCATTATTAATCCACACAGTGGCAAAAGCTGAACTATTTTGAAACTTGACCGCCACACGTGTGTAGGAACAGCTGACAGTGGCCATAGCAACGACAAACGGCAGAGGATCACAAACGCATTTAAATCTGTAAACAAAGCATCACGCGTCACATTTTCAACGTGCTTTTAGATTGGATATGTGAATATAAAGAGTTAACCAGATACAGTACAAGCCGCATGGAGTGATTACAAATAACAAAACACAATCAAATACATATTTTGCAAGCTAGAGAAAACGAGGAGGCAACCATTTTAATCGCACTTAATTACACTTGTGAAATGGAGGAAGAAACTGATCCATGAACCGTGTACTGATAAAGTTCCTGTCAAGCTCTGACAAAGTCCCATACATCAATAGTCTTTTCTGACGAATCCCCTGTTGCAGGGTAGATTATTGCATTAATCCCCAGAACGTTCACTCATCATCAGTCATGATCAGTCCCAAACACACCCACACTCCGCTGTTTGAAGGGAAAGGAGCGTTCACGTTTTACTGGATCCAGCACTTCATATTTGGTAATGTTTTGTGTCGACGTCGATAGGAATAGGCAAAAGATCCAGATGAATGACGAGTTATTTAAACCACTCTTGAGTCGAATCTTTTATTAAAAAAATCGATATTTTTAAACAAGGTGCACTTTCAGATTTAAACCTCAGCTGGATTTTTTCGTTCCCTTAGAGCTGTGTTGCACACTGCATGGAAGATAATTTTCAAAAACCCATAATAGGGACTCTTTAAGGATATTTGTTAGCTAGTGTGCTTCAAAACATTGACAACATTCACATTTTCATTCCAGAGTGAGTAAAAGGGCTCGCAAAATCACTCTGGACGCCTCGCACCCAGCACACTACCCGTTCGAACTGTTACAGTCTGGTTGGCGCTACAGAGCACCAAGCACAAAAACAGCCAGACACAGGAAAAGTTTATTTCCTCAGGCCATCTACCTCATGACAGGTAAATATTCCCCTACTGTGCAATACACATGTGCAATACTTTCTCATACGCACTTGTACACAGCACCTTATAACAATATACAATGCAATACTTTATCACATGCATTTGTACACAGCACCTTATAACTTGTATATTTATAACAAATCTGTACATGCAACTCAACATTCAGATCCTTTGACTAACTGCTTCTCTGTTTAATGTTTGATGTTTATCGTCTTTTTTCATATTTTTTTGTGTTGTCACTTGTCACTTTATGCACACTGGAAGCTTCTGTAGCCAAAACAAACTCCTTGTGTGTGTGAAGCACACTTGGCAATAAAACTGATTCTGATTCAAAACATATAAACCTGCTATTAACAACCAAAGCTTTCAGTTTTTATCACTTCCACCTAAATGGATTGACAATTTTTTTTGACGTCACATACTTTACATTCTCATCAAATCATCTGACCAAGCAAATGCTCTATAGCAGGGGTGTCAAACTCAGATCCTGGAGGGCCGCAGCCCTGCACAGTTTAGTTCCAACCCTGCTTCAACACACTTACCTGCAGGTTTCAAACAAGCCTGAAGGACTCAATTAGTTTGATCAGGTGTGATTAATTAGGGTTGGAACTAAACTGTGCAGAGCTCCGGCCATCCAGGAACTGAGTTTGACACCTGTGCTCTATAGTGTCTGATATGCCCCGCCCACTTTAAAGTGCTTCTCATTTGCTTTTCATTTGAAGTGCTTGAGCTCAACCACTCTTACAGGCAGAGCTGTGATAAATGCAAAATGCTATTGGCTGTTTTTAAAAAGGGGGTGTAGCTACTTTATGTCCTGCCCTGTCTTCATGTTTTAGTTGAGATTACTACACCTCTAAAAGTTAATGAGTTATTGCTAAAAATCTATTCTCCTATGGAGTAAATGAATGTAGTTTAGAATTCCAGAAGCCTCTTCGTCCATACTGTTACTTTGTCCTCTAGTTTAATTCGAAAAGCACACCCAAGAGCTATCAGATCAACACCACCAGTTTAAAACTGAATGTCCTCTGGTTCTATTTTTAAACACGATCTAAAATTTCTATTTAGGTGCATAACTACCTCTTTCTCGTTATTAATAGTAGCATGTAACCCAAGATTGTCTATATTTATACCTACCGCATTGTACTCGCACCAGTACGTCTGTTATAAAGTGGTAAACATCTCAGAGTATAAACGCCGCGTCTCTTCCATCACGTTAAGGACTTGTTATTGTGATGGTTTTTGTAGGATTAGTCAGAGTTCTTGGGGAATGTGACACTCTGTCCCACACCACCTCCCACATAACTGTGAAGCAGCTTTGAGAAGCCTCCTCTTTATTTTTATACATAGTGAAACTGCAGAGGTTGCTGGGTGTTATAAATTCCAGGCTGTAAGACTCAAGGCAGACGTGGAAGTGCTGGGTCATGTTGCTCATGGACTTGAAACAAGAGGGGACCAAAATGAAGTAAAGGCCAGTAGGTTCACTGACGTGAGAGTTTTCAAGATGAGATGAAGGCAGGCTTCCAGGTTGCTCAATTCCCAGACTGATAGTGTTTTTCAGGATTTTAGCCACAGTCTGATCTCACAAGGAAAGTAACGATACATACTAATGTAAGGGATTGTCAGAAAAGTGGATAATTGGAATTACGAATTTATGTAATTGCACTAGTATGAAATTGTACAATTTTTAAAAGGAGGTGTAACCCCAGACTCCACCACTAATCTTACCCCTTTTTGGTGGATGAGGAAATCGTATTAAAATGTACAGATAAGATCACACAAATTATTAACCACTAAATCAAAAAGTTACCTATTGGTGTCAAATATTGTTGGTTTTATCATTGGATTTACATTTTAGGTTTAGGATAAGTATCGGATTGATCACTGATTAAACTAGTTTAATATACAGTGTGGTCATATTTATATCCGTTCTACGAAAGATATAATATTAGAGTATATTAGAGTAATAGAGTTTTGGCCTTTCCTCTTTTTTTCCCGCAAAGTTGCAAGGGACTTATTTTCAGAGCTTTGGAAAAGTTCAAGGTTTACCCAAAAATAGAAATTCTGCCATCGTTTTCTCACCCTTTACTTGTTCCATAGTATTTTTTTTTTTAGCAAAAAAGAAGATACTTTCTAAACTGTATAGGAAAAACAAATACAGTGGATCCCTACCTTTAACATTTTGTGTGACGAGTAAAGTATGTGTTGTCAACAACTTTTTTTATTATCATCAATTTTGAAAATGGTTGTGCTGCTTGGCTTTTTATTTTTCTTTTGACCAGCTTTATGCACCCCTGATGAATAAACTTAATAATTTCTTAAATAATAAAGTCATGCAGCCCCCCAAACTCTTGAGTGATTGTGTAGGCCAGTTGCCCCCAACCTTTTTATCAGTGCAGACTGTTCAACGCTTGACAATTTTACCGCAGGGTGTTGTGTGATTCATCAACCGTCATTGCTGTCACTCTGATGCAAGTTTTGTTTATGGAGAAAATTACAAATCACTGCAGTGTTTGGGTGTTCTGTGCTTGTCTGAGAATGGGATAATTAGTCTATAGAAATGTGTATATTCCAGAAAAAATGTATGAAGCTGGTCGTTCAGTTCTTGTCACGTGACTCGCGGTGTGCTCATGGCATTCATTCAACTAAGTGCATCTGGAAGGTGTGCTCCTTCATTGGAAATAACAAAATTGCGCGAACTCTAGAAAAGCGATATACGAACGGCCCCTAAAAGGTCGTCGTCATTTGCGATCTCCAGCAGTTGATCTGCTTGCACAGATATGGTGGATTCCCCTGATTTGTTCGCCTGATCTATTCCATGGCAGTTTGTGGGTCCTTCACAAGACCTTTTCGCCTTAGCTAAGAAACTTTCCAAAGACGTCTGTTTCTTACTCATTTTGCTGCTTATGGGCTAAATTTGGGCGCTCAAATGAATGAAATGTAAGCGAGAGAATATGGCCATTTTTCAAAATAAAAGTTTTTCAAAATAAAAGATTGTTCAAACTCAAATAATAAATACAACAGAAATATGATTAATGATTTCTTGTGCAGCCTGGTACCAATTGATCCATGGACTGGTACTGTTCGCGGCCTGGTGGTTGAGGACCACTGGTGTAGGCAATATTATAATTTTTAAATAAAGATTTTAACCCAACAGTTGGTTTTGTCCAAAGTTTACATAAAATTGGATTGGGTTGTTCACATACTGTATGGTTAAAAAAATACAATTTAAAGTCAAATTTGTATCTTACTGACATGTTAAATTTAGAGGGTCAACAAATAAATAAATGCTGGAAAAACAGCATGTCTCAGTTTTTCTTTGGAATTTAGAACTTACAGTTTGAACCAATACCTCATAAATTCAAATGATTATTTTTTTTATTATTATTGCTGCATCTTTGGATAAACACTATCCATATCTTGAAAAGTTTTGTCATGCTGTTCTCATCATGACGTCATTCCTAGTTGGGTTATTTATTGGCTAGCTGCAATCGCTGGGGTCTGTAATCAGTTTTACACATGGTAACTAGATTAGGGTGAAGTCTAAACCTTCTGATAAATGAGTCCCAGTTATGTTGGGCTCAGTCATTCGCTAATTTATCTGTAACGCATGGCTGTTTTTGTCAGCGGCATAAGTAAGCTGTACATAAGTTGATGTGTTTCTCATATTTAACCAAACCATGCCTCAGGAAAACGGCCTCGATTCCCTTCTACGTATGTTCAATGGTACATTTCCTAAATTCCAACTGGAGGAAACAAGTGCAGTCTGTCAATAAATGTCCTTCATAGAGACTCTGAAGGAGAGAAATGTATATCTGCTTTTGGAGAGGAGCTATTTGTTGTTTATTTCTGACAAGGATGTGTCACAGAGGAAACACAGAGGTAAATGTAGCATCATCTCCTCTAGGGATTATATACCATCAGTGACCCTAACAGTATTGGCTGACAAATGCATATTTTTAATGTGATCTAGATCAGGGTAGCCCTTGGGCGGTAATATGGTCTACCGCGGTTTCTAAAAATAGGAACGGTATCAGTTTCAATACCGTTATACTGTCATAAAAAACAATGCACTTATAGAGAAGACAAGTTTAAATATGCGTGGTTGTCATCATGGGACAGCGGGGAGGAGAAAGAGAGAGGTGGGGAAAGATGGCGAGTCGAGCACCAAGTGACCTGGTCTCGTAAAAGAACACAACTTCTGCAGTTGGGCAGTATTTCAGGTTTCGACCGAACGAGAACGGGGAGGTAGTACATACGAATGAGACAATTTGCAAATTGTGCAACAAAAAGGTGACCACGAGGAATGGAAATACCTCCAATCTAAGGTTGCATATACGAAACTACCATTCACTAACTGCTGCGAGGATGGACCCGAGTTCACTCAGTGCAACAGTTTCAACGCCTCCCGATGCAGGACCAACAACATCTACTGTAGGTCCAGTACACAGCTGATAATAATGGGGGCCTACAGTAAAACAACAAAGTACAAAAGGGACAGTGTCTGTTGGAAAACCTGTACTGATGCAGTGACAAAATACTTGGCGAAGGAAATGGTCTCTATCCACACATTGTAAAAAAAGTCACAAGCCAACAGTTTAGTGACACTGTCTGAGCCTTACGTCATACTTTTTTTTATTATTCACTGTATACCGAGGCATACAAAATTTGGATACCGCCCAAGCCTAGATCAGGGGTGCCCCATCCTGTTGCTGGAGATCTACCTTCCTCTAGAATTCAGCTCCAACCCTGATAAAACACAACTAAACCAGCTAATCTGAAGAAGCACTTGGTAATTACAGACAGGTGTGGCTGATCAAGGTTGCAGCTAACCTCTGCAGAAGGTGGATCTCCAGGAACAGGATTGGCCACCCCTTATCTAGATGTTTCCTCACTGGTTCCTTGTTTTCAACAGTTAAAGTTAGTTGTCCACTGTATGTATTTATGTTTTGATTTGGTGACCATGCTCCGAAAAATACATTTGTACATTAGTGTTGTCATGATAATGCAATTTTGGTACCAATTGGTACTGAAACGTTTAAAAAGAACTGATGACCTTCACGGCCAATCAGTCATTTCTGTTGAGCACGTGAACACGATGGCAAATCAGCAGTGTTTAAGAACGCGCTCAACAACGGTTAAATGTTAGCAGGAAATGGACCTTTTTAAAATGTTAGTACCGATTGGTACCGAAATTCCAGTATCGTGACAACACTATTGTACATTTGTAATTATCAATCTATATATCGGTTATCGGCTTCCAAATATCGATTATTGATGTCAGCCAACATTTTCATAGCAGTGCATCCCTAATATCTTATTCCACTCCACTTTTCCATTGTTTCGAAATATTGAACTCTCAGTAGATGTCTTTTAAAATATCTTTCCTTTCTCTTTTTTCCAGCTATGTGCCTCTTGTCTGTGAATAATGCACAGTGATGGTGCCTTCTCAGACCCATGTGATGCTCAAGTGGCAAGAGCACCTGAACAGCTCCTGGGCGGCGGAGGACAGTGTTCAGACTGCCACACGGCATGGAGCGGCTGCTCTCTATGCAAAACTGCTCTACAACAAGGAGGTTGTAGGCTTGGCCCAGCCAGTGCAAGACCTAATGGGTCCGCGCTTGCCAGACTTCCAGTACGAATCCAGCGCTGAGGAGGAGAAGGAGGAATACTTATCTGCGCTACTCCATAGTCAGAGATGCCTGGCTCACCGCATGCTAGCAAGGACCCCCTTTGCTCTTTCCCTCCACCACAGGCTGGTGATCCTCCAGAGGGTGTTCTATGCCCTCCATAGCAAATATCACGACCGATTCAGAGCACCACTACCTCCCCAGCCCTCATCCTCCAGTGCCGAAGGGGGCGCCCTGGAGTCGGTGTCTGAGCCTTGGCCAACAGGCAGTTCCCGTTCCAAGACTGGCACTGACGTCCTTATTGAAATGGGGGTCAGAACTGGCTTGAGTCTCCTTTTCGCACTTTTGAGGCAGAGTTGGCAGCGGGGTCGTCTTGAGAATCCACCGGATGTCGCTTTGTGTAATGAGGTATTGGCCACCGCGTCTTCAGTCCTGGCCGCCTTGCCTCCTCTTTCCTTGGCCAACGAGAACAAGATACCAACGGTGGGGCTTGACTGTCTTGCGCAAGTTGGAGACTTCCTGAAGAAGACAGCAGTCAGTGGGTCTGGGGCGGATCGGGCAGGTCGCAGGCTAGCCCTGGAGCTCCTTCTTTCGCTAGCTTTACAAAGGGGGTCCTTGCGCTTCCTTCTGGAGTGGGTGGAGGTAGCATTGGCCGCCTCTGCTTCTTCCAACACCTCTGAGACAGTTGGAGTGGGCTACGAGCTGATTCATCAAACCCTACAACAGATGCGCCAGCACACGGTGTGTACCTACGCCATGCGGTCGACCTAGCGGTCATACTAATAGCATGAGTGAAGTAATATACAGTAATACTAATGGATAATGGGCGCTAATATAGAAAGCTGTGCCTCTTTCACAAGAAGAGAGAGTATAGAGTTACAACACTGAGGCTAGGCTAATACGTTTCTCCATTTGTTCATTCCTCCCTCAGCACTTAAAGGAAATCATTGTTGATAATTGTTACTGCTAATACATTAGCGCCATACTGTAGTTCACCATTATTCTGTATTCTTCTCATGGAAAAGAGCACTGAGCATTTCTCCTTGCTCTAAATAAGATTGTGGCTTTCATTTGACCGGGAGCTCTTGGCTGCCTTCCCAGCTCTGAAAGCTGCCTGAGCCACACCAGACCTGCCATGTGCTGTGCTCTAATTTATTCATGTCTTAATCAATGAGAAATATGGCTACTTCAAGGCTTTTGTGCTTGAAGTTCAGCAGAACGACTTTGTTTATAGATTCTCCTACTACAAAGTTAATTCGCTCAGCTGGTTAAGCGCATTAGTGAAGTGGAGCCAGTATTGAAATTCAGTATTAACAATAATAAAGTACATATAATAATAACTCAATATATATTAGTAACCAGGGCTTGATATTAACTTTTTTGATCACCAGCCACTGTGGCTAGTAGTTTTCCAACTTTACTAGCCACTCACCATTTTCACTAGCCACAATTTTGTTGTTGGGAAAATATATTTTATATGCATACATTTTGACTTTGGCATCCTAAAATGACTTGATTTAGAATTAGTGTTTTTCCACATGCCTCCTCGGTCATTTAACTTTTTTGTGTGTTGAGACCTTGCTCAATGAGCATGAGCAAATGGGTTGTGGTTTCATAGTGTCGCATTGCAATTAGTTTTATTTTACTTTTTTTAAGGCTCAACATAAAGGATTTAATATTTCTTTTCTCTGGCCTCACCAAACTAATTATTTCCTTGCCACAAATTTTAAATAATGGGTCAAAACAACTATAATTGAACTTTTTATTCAACAAAAAATGTTCTTATAAAAACAATTGACATTTAAAAAAAAAATATTCTCATGTATCTGGAACTATACACAGTAGTTTGTCCAGGCTAAAGGTCCCAGATCACCAGTTAACTAGATAAATAAAGAATTAATCTCCTATTAAAGCAATGTTATTGTAAATGATGATAATTAGACTACATAAACAAAAATGTATGCATGAGCATCATTTTTTTCCAGTCTTTTTGTGCAAAGAAACGGGACATGGGAGCTTTTAAGCAATCGCACACTTCACATCAGCTGTGCGCATGACACTGTCGTCAGTGAGCGAGGATTACTTTCTTTTGCTCGCACAAACACTTTAGTCATGCTGCTTCTCGATTTTAAGATCACATTTGTGCGCATATTGACAAACGGTCTTAAACTAAAATACTAATCTTTAAAGACGAGCCAGCACTGGCAATTTAAAAGTTATTCAACCAGCCAAAGTGGCTAGTGGGGGTGTCTGTCTTACCGAAACAGCTTAAATCTACTCTCATTTGACGGGTTGGTAGTTGTTAATGTCAAGCCCTGTTAGTAACATACATAGAAAATGGAAAATCCATAAACTGCAAAAATGCCTTTTTTTTTTTAACTTCAGGAGTATTTGTCTTGTTTCTAGTTCAAATATCTACAAATTCTTAAATCAAGAAGCATTTTCTTAGACAAGTAAAAAAAACATATCTATGTATATATATATATATATATATATATATATATATATATATATATATATATATATATATATATATATATATGTATATGTATATGTATATATATATATATATATATATATATATATATATATATATATATATATATATATATATATATATGTATATGTATATGTATATGTATATATATATGTATATGTATATGTATATATATATATATATATATATATATATATATATATATATATATATATATATATGTATATGTATATGTATATATATATATATATATATATATATATATATATATATATATATATATATATAATTTTTTATTTATTTATTTATTTTTTTTTTCACAGTATGTCTGATAATATTTTTTTCTTCTGGAGAAAGTCTTATTTGTTTTCTTTTGGCTAGAATAAAAGCAGTTTTTTATTGTTTTAAAAACATTTTAAGGTCAAAAGTATTAGCCCGTTTAAGATGTGTATATATATATATATATATATATATATATATATATATATATATATGTACAGCAAAATAATCTGCCAGTGGGATAGGCAAAATATTCTAAAGCAAAGACAAAACCATTGCAGTTGAAGTCAGAATTATTAGCCCCTTTTTTTAATTTTGTTTCTTTTTTTAAATATTTCCCAAATTATGTTTAACAGAGCAAGGAAATTTTCACAGTATGTCTGATAATATTCTTTCTTCAGGAGAAAGTCTTTCTTTGTTTTATTTCAGCTAGAATAAAAGCAGTTTTTTATTTAAAAAAAAAAAAAAACTATTTTAGAAAATTATTAGCCCCTTTAAGCTATATTTTTTTCCGATAATCTACAGAACAAACCATAATTATACAATAACTTGCCTAATTACCCTAACCTGCCTAGTTAACCTTATTAACCTAGTCAATGTCAGTTAAGCCTTTAAATGTCGCTTTAAGCTGTATAGAAGTGTCTTGAAAAATATCTAGTAAAATATTATTTACTGTGTTCATGGCAAAGATAAAATTTAGAGATGAGTTATTAAAACTATTATGTTTAGAAATGTGTTGAAAAAAATCTTCTCTCCGTTAAACAGAAATTGGGGAAAAAAATAAACAGGGGGGCTAATAATTCTGACTTCAACTGTATCTACACATGATTATTGTGCCACATTGCCCTGCCCTATTTTCACAGCTACAGTAATAGTCATCAGTAGGCACAGCTCCGCTAAAAAAGACATTCAAGTGTCATACGAATGCTGTCAGTGATTTTGCTTCCACAGTAGTTTATTATATTTGAACTATTCACTGTAGCACCAGTTTGTCATTTGTTCTAGCTTCTAATATTATTGTTCTTTTGTTTTTATTTGTTCTTACAGGCTGTTCGTGGTGAATCTGTCAATACTCAGGTGCTGAAGAAAGATGCAGACGGACTCTGCAGCCTCTCACATGTTGCTCTCTGCCTTTTCGAAGAGGTCTGTTTTTGCAAAGTGTTTACAGACTGTAATATAAGCTGTTATTACGAATTTCTCCAAAACTATGCGAGCAAAATTTTGTTACCGTTTACTCCCCATCTACTTATTCCAAACCTTTTTGAAATGTTTTTTTCTGTTAAAAAAAGGAGATGAAATAAAAATGTAACCTGTAGCCATTAACTTCCATAGAATTTTTTTCTTATTATGGATGTCAATGGCTACAATGGCTTATGCTTACAGCAGGGCTATACAATTAGTTTGTCATGCCAGTTCATGAAAAGCATCCCAAATGAGGGGCCTGAGAGATATGACTTGCAATATAAGTGATGACACAACAGCATATAAGAGCCCATATGTTGTACATTTGCTTCTTAAGACACCCACGTTGTATTTTTCTACATTAAAATGTTAATATATTGTATTTTAAAACCACATAACACCACTGCATTGTACAATGTGGCTTTTTTTTTTTTTTACAAACATTGAAATGTTGTATTTCAAAGCACAGCAAAAGCAGTGCATTGCTTACGTAGGCTTCTTCTACATTCAGGCTGCGTCCGAAACCGCATACTTCCATACTATACAGTACGCTAAAATCAGTATGCGAGCCGAGTAGTATGTCCGAATTCATAGAATTCGAAAATCAGTATGCGAGAAGTACCCGGATGACTTACTACTTCTGGCGAGATTCTGAAGTGCGCATCCTATGAACGCTGCGCTATCTCATGATGCCCTGCGAGAGAATTCATGAATGAAAGTGAATTGACACAACTGACGTAGGTAGGTCACATGACCATGACAAAATGGCGGATGTAGTACGTCTGAATTCCATTCATACTTCTTACATTCATACTGTTTAGAACGTACTTTTCTAACGGCCGAGTAGTACGTTTAAATTCAAATGCAGTACCTACTGAGTAGTAGGCGATTTCGGAAGCAGCCCTAGACACATTCATATGTTATAATTTGAACTACATAACAATTATGGATGAAACGATTAAAGATTTTGTTTGTACGCTTATATAGTCTGAAGAATAATCATGGTTTCACGGTTATCACGTCTAATGTAAATTTAAGCTTTATATTAGTTAAGTATTTCGATTAACTGTTATCATCTGCGTTCATACATACAAAATCATTGTAATAATCTGTAATAATTCATCTAACGTATCTTTTGTTGACATTGCACTGAAAGCCACGCGCAACTCTCACCGCTACGGCGGGAATTGTTTTCTACTCGTGGCGTCTGGAATGCACGAGCACATAGCTCCTCTTCCACGCGCATATTGGCATATATTCTTACATTGGAATAACGAACTTGCGGGCGGAAAAAAGACACGATATGTGAATGGCCCGCTGCTAGTTAATTCAGTGTGCGTGTGTATTAGCCTTGGTGTACGAGCTCGGAACTTTAAACTAGCGCACAGGTGGCATAACTTTGTTTAGTTGCAGCAGTTTCGTTCCGTGCGTCAGAAACGCGGCGTTGAGAAGCCTTTACGATTAAGTATCCAAATGTTTTCGGCTGCTCGCACCACTCTCTTAATGTCAGGTGACTCACGCTCTGCGCAGCCATCAACTGCAGCTCGTGCTGTAATGAACAGACGCACATCACTTCATAACTATAGCGGCTGTTTTTCGACTGAACTAAATTTATCTTTGATGTCTTGGTTACACTATTTGGAGGGCCGGAACAAATTGCCTCAATTGAATAGCCCTGGCGTACAGGTTTGTAACTACTTGAGGGTGTGTTTTGGTTGACAAATTGGGCATCTATTATGGAAAATCAACCTTTGGAAGCTGTTTGGACAGACATATGTGTAGTATAGTGTTTACACAGCCATATTAGAGTGGTATGAACGCATCAAGTCATTTTTAAGAAATATTCTAATGTTAAATCAGAATCTGCACTGGGATTGACCGCACTGAATTGATTGACAGGCATGTATTAGGTAACTGACGTGGTTTGTTTTTGTTAACTTATGCTCATTTCCAGAAATTTAGAGTTTTCCTACTTCCTACTTGGAAATAGCGTCTAGAATGCCGCTAGAAGAAATATATCTGACCTGTGAACTTAAATAGCAAAGACTTCAGTGAGATGCGTCATTTATTATTAGAGTAAATTTATTAGCATGAACGCCGTGGTTCTACCTAATGGTAAACATTCAAAATTATTAGCCCACCTAAATTATTAACCCCCCTGTTTATTTTTTTCCCCAATTTCTGTTTAACGGAGAGATTTTTTCAACACATTTCTAAACATAATAGTTTTAACAACTCATTTCTAATAACTGATTTACTTTATCTTTGCCATGATGACAGTAAATAATATTTTACTAGATATTTTTCAAGACACTTTTATACAGTTTAAAGTGACATTTAAAGGCTTAACTAGGTTAATTAGGCAGGTTAGGGTAATTATTCAAGTTATTGTATAATGATGGTTTGTTCTTTAGACTATCAAAAAAATATATAGATTAAAGGGGCTAATAATTTTGACCTAAAAATTAAAAACTCCTTTTATTCTAGCCAAAATAAAACAAATAAGACTTTCTCTAGAAGAAAAAATATTATCAGACATACTGTGAAAATTTCCTTACTCTGTTAAACATCATTTGGAAAAAAATGGGGGGCTTATCCTTAAAAAAATTTAAAGGGGGGCTAATAATTCTGACTTCAAACATAATTTGGGAAATATTTAAAATAGAAGAAAAAAAATCAAAGGGAGCTAATAATTCTGACTTCAACTGTATACTTTTGTGCAAAACAATGCAAAGTTAAGTGTGTGTGTGTGTGTGTGTGTGTGTGTGTGTGTGTGTGTGTGCGCAAAGCAAACTTTGTAACGGGACTTGAGTGTGGCTCATTCATTGTTGCAGAAAGGCTGAATAAACTCTACAACAAATACATCAAATAACCATTAGGAAACTTCCTGGTTCAGTCTGAGGGCTGATTTATACTTCTGCGTCGAGTGATCTTGCATGTAGTGGTGCATTTATACTTCATCAGCTTCGGGGTCAGCCACTGCAAGGGGTCTGTGACCACGTGAACGCTGCACCGGACAATACGGGTGCGCTCGATGCAGAAGTATAAATCAGCCTTTACTTTAATATTTTTGACTCTGTTACTGGATCTCTGCTTCTCCCGTGTCTGAGTCGCTGTCAGTGTCTGTCATTGTGCTGTGTTTATCCGACGTATGATGCAGGAGAAGCCGACATGTCGAAACGGTTGGCGGTGAGAACCAGTGAATTTGCATTTAAAGGCACAGGCGCAAAACGGCTACAATTTCATCTGACCCCAAAATTGACATTTTCAGCAGAGTAGTAATGGGCGATATAAACGATATGCGATATAAACGATACAAAATTGGCCTACGATAGAGATTCTAATTCTATCGCGATAATGCATGTTTGATGACGCAATCTACCCGCGAAATTAAGAGCAACGAGCTGCAGCCGGCTGCAACGTGTCATCTTGAATAAACATAGACAGGGCTCGACAGTGCGACCATTTCGCTCGCATTTGCGACAAAAAATAGACGTGTGCGAACTGGAAAATTTATTTAGTCGCAATTTTCTTTTTTAATAAGCTCGATTGATAACTTAATTCACTCGGCCCTGGTAAAACAACATGCTCTTCACACTAACTTATGGTGTATTACGGTGGAAATCTATTGTAACTGTAGCACATGCTGACGCTCTCAACAACAGCACTAAGCAACGCATGGCGGCGTGTCGCACAACTTGCGAGCCTCATGCATGGCATATCGTGGCTTGTCACACAGATTCCCACACAGCGCTTCCCACACAGATTTTACCTGGGCGGCCGATATATTATTGGGGCGGCCCGGTTCTGTGTTCGCGAGAAACTGAGAACACTCTGCCACAGACTCACATGCTCTGCATGCAGACCCACAGAGACGCGCTGGATACAGAACTGTTGTCCTGACTTTAGCAGCTTTGAGAAGAGCGCGAAGACTAAATAGACTGATCCAGCTCATTATTTGGGGTGACAATACATTTTCCCCGGACATGTCCGAGAATCTGCTTTCGATATTAATTGTATTCATTTTTGCATTACTTTATAAGCAAACTTTGTCTGGTGCGTCTCAATCTCTCAGCAGCACCAACACTGTCTACAGCAGACAGAGAGAGAGGGAGAGAGAGAGAAAGAGCAGACCAAGACACCAGTTTTAATTTCATTAGGAGAACAAAATGTTTAAAACTAAATGTGTTACCTTAGGCTGCATGTTAGAAATTTGTTTTTATTTAAAGTATCTGCAATACACAATTTTATTTGACTAATTTAATACTGGAAGTAATTTCAGTACAGTGTAAGTTCCTTAACTAAAAAGACACCAGTTTATTTGTTCTCTGCAACTTGGCATTTAGGAACCAAGGACTTAAAAGAAAAGTCTTTCTTTCTGAAAGGCACTACATTTAGTTTATTTATCTGCAACATTGTGTTGTTTAATTACAGTTTTGCTTTTGCACAATAAATGTTCTCAAAATGACATGCAACGTTTCTTTATTTCCTAAAAAAAAAAAGCAGTTTGGCTTTCCTAAGGGTCTATGTAACCTGTTCTGAAATGGTTCTATTATAATTTATATATCTCAATATATATCGTTATCGCAAGAGGCTGCAATGTATATCGCAATATGGATTTTAGGCCATATCGCCCATCCCTACAGCAGAGTATAATTAATGACCGACTGAATGATAGGAATTTTGAGTTGAATCTTCACAGACACATTCTGGAGACACCAAAGACTTATTTTACATCTTGTAAAAAGGGCAAAATAGTAAAGTAAATCGTTAATCTATGTGTATGTTGCAGATCTGCACTCTAGCCTCCAACTGCTTGTGCTCATGCAGCGCAGGCTCTTCCTCTTCTTCCGGCTCGGAGAACGATACAGTCATGGTGTATGTGTGGGGCAGCAACAGCAGCCATCAGCTCGCCGAGGGAACGTTGGAGAAGATATTACAGCCCAAACTGGCTCAGGGCTTCAGCGACGCACAAATGGTGTGTGTGGGTTTATTTTACTCAAGTGTATTGGCAATTCAAATAACTGGAAGCCATTGTGATGCCAATATTAGTTCCAACAGAGTCAGCATGAGGAGGAGGAAATGGATCACTTGAAAAAAAGTTAATGAGAGATTGTCATGCTTATTTTAACAGCTAGAAAAGAGATTTGAGTTAAAACATGTAGAAGTCTGACCTAAATTGGTAAATTCAGTCAGATTTTATGCATATGATGTTACTATTAAAATCTTAGATTGATTAAATATTTTGGCAAAATTCTAGTACATACGAGGACTTCGGACTTCCTTCAGACTTCCTGTTTGACTGAAAAAAAAAGTTAATTATTAGTTGCCTCCAAAGAAATACATCATATAGGGCCAAAATTATTTATTTATTTTTAAATATGGATATTAAAAAGGGATTTTTTTAGGGCAGCATATTTCAAAATAATTTTTTATCGCATGCTTTTATATTTTAAATGTAAAAAAATATTTAATATTTTACATTATTATATACCAGGATATAAGGTATATCAGGTATTTGTTTATGTGTGCATTATTAGCATTATTTTCCAGGTTATAAGGTATATCAGGTATTTTATTTATTTATTTATTTATGCATTATTAGCATTATTTTTTATGTTATAAGGTATATCAGGTATTTATTTATTTATTTATTTATTTATTTATGTGTGCATTATTATACAGGCTATAAGGTATAACAGGTATTTTATTTATTTATTTATTTATTTATTTATTTATTTATTTATTTATTTATTTATGTGTGCATTATTAGCATTATTTTCCATGTTATAAGGTATATCAGGTATTTATTTATTTATTTATGTGTGCATTATTATACAGGTTATAAGGTATAACAGGTATTTTATTTATTTATTTATTTATTTATGTGTGCATTATTAGCATTATTTTCCATGTTATAAGGTATATCAGGTATTTATTTATTTATTTATGTGTGCATTATTATACAGGTTATAAGGTATATCAGGTATTTTATTTATTTATTTATGCATTATTAGCATTATTTTCCAGGTTATAAGGTATATCAGTTATTTATTTATTTATGGATTATTAGCATTATTTTTCATGTTCTAAGGTATATCAGGTATTTATATATATATATATATATTAGCTTTATTTTCCAGGTTATAAGGTATATAAGTTATTTATTTATTTGTTTGTTTATTGAGTTATGTATGCATTATTAGCATTATTTTCCATGTTATAAGGTATATCAGGTATTTATTTATTTATTTATTTGTTTATCTGTGCATTACTAGCATTATTTTCCAGGTTATAAGGTATATCAGGTATTTATTTATTTGTTTATGCATTATTAGCATTATTTTCTAGGTTATAAGGTATATCGGTTATTTATTTATTTATTTATTTATTTATTTATTTAGGTATTATTAGCATTATATTTTAGGTTATAAGGTATATCGGTTATTTATTTATTTATTTATGCATTATTGGCATTATTTTTCAGGTTATAAGGTATAGCGGTTATTTATTTATTTATTTATGCATTATTAGCATTTTTTTTCAGGTTATAAGGTATACCTGTCATTTATTTATTTATTTATGCATTTATTTATGCATTATTAGCATTAGTTTCCAGGTTATAAGGTACATCAGGTATTTATTTTTTTATTTTTTTATTTATTTATACATGTGTGCATTCTTTTCCAGGTTATAAGGTATATCAAAGGTTTATCAGGTATTCAAGCTATACCAGGCTGACTGCATTATGAATAATATTAAACTTATATTTACATATATCTGTTGTCAGCTAAAATGTCATTCTTTTCTCTCAAACATAGATGTATGTTGTACAAAGTTTGATTATCTAATCTGAAGTTGTCTTCAGGCCGAACAGTCTCTGCTTTCTAATACAGACATGTCTTTTCATTATTAATGAGAAATACAATTTAGCGAACAACAGGTGCATCTAAATAAACTGTGCTCTCTCACTAATACAGTTTAGACGTCCTCAATCATACTAGATTCAATTCACTCAGCTCTAAACGGTGGTCTTCTCTTTCCACCTGCAGATTGAGGCGGGCCAGTACTGCACGTTCTCTGTGTCCGCTGATGGGGCAGTGAAGGCTTGTGGGAAGGGTAGTTATGGCCGGCTGGGACTGGGAGACTCTAATAACCAGTCCATGCCCAAGAAGCTGGTTCTGGAGCCTCCGCGGACCATGAGGAAAGTGTCGTCTTCTAAAGGGTCAGACGGACACACGCTGGCCGTCACAGCGGAGGGAGAGGTGTTCAGCTGGGGAGATGGAGATTATGGCAAACTGGGCCACGGGAACAGCGTCACACAGAAATACCCCAAGATTATACAAGGCCCTCTGTTGGGAAAGGTAAGAAAGTGTGTTATTTTTTGTTTCTGCTGATGAAAGTTATATTTAGGTTTAAAAATTGTCTCTTACGTCCAGTGTTGTGTTTATATTTATGATTATTTAATTTATGTAGTACCGTGGTCCTTCGAAACTAGACATTTTATTCCACTTTATGTCCACTCATGTAGCGGAATGACAATAAATCTCAACTTGACTTGACTTGACTTAATGACAACACTATAGAAACTGCATAGCAACATGTTAAAAGTCAGCAATGCTATAGCAAATCCTGAAATTCCTAGCAACAACATAACATGTTAAAAATCAATCCGAATAACATTAAATCATAATAATGCCCTAGCAGCCGTCTTTATTTCTATAGTGTTTTATACAATGTAGATTGTGGCAAAACACTTTACAGACATAAGACAAAGAAAGTCTGGTATGACATGAATATAAACAGTTCAATATATCAAGCTTCTGTGCTAATAATGCTGTTTTTTTGCTTTAAAATAGTAAAATAGATCAGCTAATATAAGCATTGGGACCTCATAAGAAGCATAAGCCTCTACGATATGATATTATCAGGACATTTACTGTATGTGATGATACTATAATATTATGCTTTAAATATATTGCGATATTCTGCGATTTATTGCAATTTATGACCTTTTTCCAACTTGGAAAACTTTGCCAAAATCTATTTTAACTAATCAGAAGCAATTCTCAGTTTATTTATCATAGTAAAATTGTATTTCTTCAGTGCTAAATGGTTTTGTCAAGCAAACTGACCAACACTTTAATAAAAACCAGTCGCAAATGTTGTCTTTCCATGATGCCACCATCTTTATTTTACTAACTTACTGAATGCTGAAGTTGACTTTGCTCAAAAAAAAAATGCTAAAGTTCAACACAACCATCTAATTGACTGTAATTAAATTGGTTTTAATATCAAACCAAATAGTACAATAAAATATGAATATTTTATGATAAATTGATATATTGGTGTCTGTGTATTAATGGAGTATTGCTATGGAAAATATGGCGATACTGTGCTTCGTCGATTTGTTTTTTTCTTTCACCTTTAAAAAGCATAGATGACATTGTTCTTTTGGGAAGTGGTTCCGGGATTTGAGTAATAACATTGTGTTTATGTGTATTTTAGTGCAAAGAGATGTGTGTGTGAAATGTAGATTTAGGCCCAATCCCAATTCTACCCCTTACCCCTACCCCTTGTTTTACAGTAGCAGACTCCGAAATGAGACGCAGATTCAGAGTTCCACATGAGGTTATTAATTAGCAAATAATATAAATTTTACGAGCATAAACATTAGGTGAGCAGGTTACATTGTAACCCCATGTCCTAACAACATGCTACATGACGAGATGTGCAGTGATAAGCAATTTGGATGTTTGGCTGTTTTTCCTCGTCACTGCTTGCTTGGATCAGGACGTGTGGAGCTGCGCTTCGGTGGATTTGCTCTTCAGTGTTTGAAATTTCAGCAGTGAAACTTAAACCACACTGAACTGAACTAAACTGAACTTCAACTCTGAAATCTGGACTTTACTAGAACTATGTTAAGTTGTTTGACACAATCTACATTGTGAAAAGCGCTATATAAATAAACATGAATTGAATTGTTTAGCTGTAAGAAATAGAAGACGTTTCTAAAATATAAATTCCAGGTGTTGGTTAGGACAAAAACTCCTTTTAATATGAAAATATTCCTTCTATCGCATGCCGTTGCTTTTATTTACAACACTACTTAAATCAGCCTTTAGGCTCTATAGTCAGGCACTGTTGGTTCTCAATCTGGCAACCTGCACTTGCGTGTGTTTTGATCCAGGAATGCAATACCTCATTCAACCACTGGGTGTCAGACTTACATACTGCACCTTTAAACAATGTTTAATGTGTAGCCAGTGCAATATTTACAGGACCTGACTAATAGGATAATACTTTTTGGTTCTGTGTGTTGCAGGTGGTGGTGTGTGTGTCTGCTGGATACAGACACAGCGCTGCAGTGACTAATGATGGAGAGCTGTACACCTGGGGGGAAGGAGACTTCGGTCGACTCGGTACATCACTCTCCTCTTACAGACCCTCAAACAACACTACACACACACATCTGAGTGTCTGCTCTCAGATATGGTGTTGTCAGTGAAATGCAATTCGCTATTGATTTTTGTGTGAGGTGGTTTTTATGGTCTTGACTGACTGCTGTGCACAGTACGCACTGCAGAAAGGCTTTTTTTCCCCTACTGATCTACAGAGAAATAATTTTCAGACAGGCGACTGGACGCCTCAGACTGAGTCAGACTGCTGTGTCAGAAGTTCTGCCTCAGTTTTTTCTGTGTGTCTATGATTAGAAAAGGCTTTTATTCAGGAAATATTTTAAGGGAAATGTTCAAACAGGGGTCTTCTGGAGGAATTTTAGAATATTTATCTTTGATCTAATGGAGTATATGCACACAGATTTTAAATAGCCCCTATTTAGCATTATAAAAAGGTCATATTTTGGTTTTGGTGGTCTCCAACAACAGGCTGATATGCATGCAAGGTCAAAAAACACTTTCAATAACTTATGATATGCATTTATTTTTACCTAATCATCCCAGCGACTCCCATATGATTCGTTCAGTGATTCATTTGTTCCCAAACCCCTCCTATGATTGAGGTTAATCTGCTGTGATTGGTCCGATGACCCAGTCTGTTGTGATTGGTCGACTGGGTTCAGCGTGAGACAGAGAGAAATGCCCACCACAGCTATGAAGTAGCAGAGAGTGTTTGAGAGCCCAATGCAGGAATGTAATAAAGCAATGCAGTTAAACACCAGCATATTCCTCTACACATAATGCTAACCTCAATAACAATGACACACATTCAGTAATTATCCACACTGTGGCAAATGTTGAGCCATAGTAAAGACAAACGGGAGAGAATTGAGAGTTCAGAAATGCATTTAAATTGGTAAAGGAAAAAGCACTCTTCGCATTTTCAACAAGGATTTGGACACAGTATGAGAATAGCCCCATTAAAATTCAACCTGAAAGATACAGTACAACCACTGATCTATAATAGATATGATTACAAACTTACAACACTCAATTAAACACATATTTTGCAAACTTCACAAAACGAGGCAACAATTTTAAATACACTTACATGTTATGATCCGGAGGAAGAAGAAACTGGTTCATGTGAACCGTAACAGTTACTGACAAAGTCTGACATAGTCCCATACATAATAGTCTCTGCTGCGCCTTCCTTTAATAGCAAATGGCCGGCGAATCTCGTGCTGCATCGTAGGTTATTGCATCAATCATCCAAAAAATGACAGGAACAAACACAGCATATTGGCTATACTGTGGTGTTGTTGTGAAACCGTTTATTCCCAGCAGCCGAATCTCCATCTGTCTGTGATTGTCATCTTCGCGTCATGATCAGTCCTGTGATCCTCCTCGCTCCGCTAGTATCTGAAAGGAAAAGCGCATTCACGTTTTATCGAAACTGGTACTACATATTTGGTGATGTACCGTGTCGACGTCGATGTGATTAAACAAAAGATCCGGACCCAACACGATTCATTCATTCGACCCTGAGTCGACTATTTGGATAAAGAATCAGTAGTTTTAATCACGGTGCACTTTCAGATTTAAACCTCAGCTGGATGTTTTTATTCACTTAGTGCTGTGTTACACACTGCTTAGAAGGTCGTTTCAAGGTTATTTCAAAAACCCATAATAAGGGCACTTTGATTTTCAGTCAGCCAGCTCAAGCGCTTCCGGTGTACTGTTCAGTCATTACAAAAATCGCCATGTTTAACATCTGATTTTTAAAAAAAAATCAGTGATCTTCACTGCCTGATTGATTTATATATGATAATGGATATCAGACTGGACAAGAAGCACTGCAATAAATTTCATTTATCCGCACCATGTCTTTAAAATATGGAACTTTATTTTACCACAGTATTTTCAATGGAGTTTCTGCTCTAGCCTGCTGCTACAAAAATTTTTTAAAAAGTAAACTAAGCGCGACAACATTAAGATCCTGAATTAGTTTATTACACTTAATCCTATAATTAGACGGTCTATTGTGCTTCCTTTGTGTATGTGGATACGTGAATAAAGTCATAAGTGTTTTAACTAATTATTTTTATTTAAATAAATTCACCATATTTGTGAAATACAGTAAAAAATGCAAGAAAAAAAAATAGAAGACTGATCCGTTGTTAAACCATATATATGCGCCCCTGCCTAGATCGTGTAGTCAGGATTTTGTGTCCTGAAACGTGTGTGGGTCTGCAGCTGGATATATCTCGCTGCTACTGACACTGCTTGCATTTATGTCTTTCATCTTGTTTTATGCTTGAAAAACTAAACAAATAAATAAGTCTATGATTGTATGTATCTATGTATTGTAATTAAGAACAAATTAATTACATTACGACATCGATCCTGCAAAAGGAACTTTATGAAATTGATGGCATATATGCCATTAAAAGATCTAATCTAATTTTTTTATCAGTGTTGTTTTTATGTACAATGCATTACTATTAAGAAAGAGTTGAGGTCGATTAGCCTATGCTGTTGCTATGACATCAATCAATCAATCAATCAATCAATCAGACAATCAGACAATCAAACAATCAAACAATCAGTTATTTGTTCTTGAAGCAATCAGTTAATGAATCAATGAATCAATTTATCAGGTATTTTTTTTCTTGAATTAATCAATCAATCAATCAATCAATCAATCAATCAATCAATCAATCAATCAATCAATCAATCAATCAATCATTAATTAAATCCATCAATCAATTAATTATTGATTAATTAAATCAATCAATCAATCAATCAATCAGTTATTTGTTCTTTAAGCAAGCAATCAATTATTCATTCAATCAATCAACCAACCAATCATCAGTTATTTGTTCTTGAAGCAATCAATCAATTAATCAAATATTCATTCAATCAATCAATCAATCAATCAATAAATCAGTTATTTGTTCTTGAAGCAAGCAATCAATCAATCAATAAATAAATAAATAAATCAATCTGTCTCTCCATAATGTAGGTCACAGTGACAGTCACAGTCGCAATGTGCCCACTCTGGTGAAGGACATCAGCGGGGTCGGGCAGGTGGCCTGTGGAAGCTCACACACCATTGCTGTGGCTCAGGATGGACGAATCGTCTGGTCATTTGGTGGAGGGGACAACGGTATGCTGACGTTTCATATTTTGTGCACTTCTGTGGTAGTTGACTTTTTTAGTTTCTTGCCCTAGAAGTCCACATTCATACTAGAATCATTATTTAAATTACTTGTCTGTTTTCCATCATCTGAAAGGACTTTACCAAAACAAAAAACAGATCACAAATGGCTGTTTTCAGGTAACATATACTAAACAGTCTCTCAGAGGAAACATGCTATTTCCTGAAAGACGAGCCTCAAAATACTTTTTTTTACATGGAAATTGATAAAGATTTTACCTGGAATTTCACATAGACAGTCAGATATTTCCGTAAAAGAAAAAGTTTTTTTTTTTTGACAACAGAATAATAAATGGAGTTTCTGCTACTGACAGCGCTTGTGTTTAAACTGTCTTTCATCTCGTTTTACGCTTGAACTATGTTGAATAGTAAATATTTATTGGTTTAGTTATGTTTTATTTTATTTGTAATATTTCTTACTTATTTATCTGTTTATTGTTTCCGTTTATTTAGCTTTTTATTTATTATTTGTTGTCTGTTTGCGTTTTTACTTATGTATCCATCATCTAATTGTTTTAGTTTTTATTTATCTTTTTTCTTTCCTTTTGACTCCTTTTCTTCATTTATATCTGTATTTGTTTTATTCATTTTTGTTACTGATTTTATTTTTCATATTCATTCATTCATTTTCTTTTTGGCTTAGTCCCTTTATTAATCTGGGGTCGCCACAGCGGAATGAAACGCCAACTTATCCAGCATATGTTTTACGCAGCGGATGCCCTTCCAGCTGCAACCCATCACTGGGAAACATCCAAACACACTCATTTACACACAGACACTATGGACAATTTTAGCGTACCCAATTCACCTATACCACATGTCTTTGGACTTGTGGGGGAAACCAGAGAACCCGGAAGAAACCCACGGGAACACGGGGAGAACATGCAAACTTCACACAGAAATGCCAAGTGACCTAGCCCGAGGCTCGAACCAGCGACCGTCTTGCTGTGAGGCGACAGCACTACCTACTGCGCCACCGTGTCGCGTTATTTTTCATATTTCTAAATCTAATTTTATAAATTTGTTTATTTATTCATATTTGTTTTGTCTGTCTCCATCTATAATTATAATTATCCAGCTTAATGTGGTTCTAGTTCATTTAAACAACAATATTCTGTGCATTTAATTAACAAAACTTTTTGTATTTATTTTTTTTTAATTTAGGTTCATCCAGTGGCTATCTGCAAAAATACATTTTCTTTTCACGTGAATTAAATAATTTGATCAGAACTTGATCTTTTATATTCCACAAACCATTTACCAGCGGTAAACATAAGTTTTGCTTCTTGTTAATATACAGTACATTCTTGATCAAAATCATTTTGCTTGTACTAAACTGTAAAGCTCTACACCCTTTATAGTACTCTTTTGCTTGAGTCACATTCACTTTTCATAACCAGATAACCCAGAAAAATCCTGTAGTACAGCACAATCAGCATAATGCGTACAGACAGGCTCAAACTTGTTTGAAATGAAGCTGTTGCGAACTGTAGAGCCAGCACAGACAAAACCTGTGGATATAACACACCTTAAGGAAGTCTGTGTGTTGCTGTTACAGGTAAACTGGGACATGGAGACACAAACCGTGTGTACAGGCCTAAAGTGATAGAAGCCCTGCATGGCTTCATTATCAGGAAAGTGTGTGCAGGGAGCCAGTCCTCACTGGCTTTGACATCTGCTGGCCAGGTAAACACAAGCTCCCATACAGTGTTCTGTCCTACACTAATATTGGAACTCATTGGTAAATATGAGCAAAGAAAGCTGTTTGTTTTTTTGTTTTTGTTTCCATTCACCTGTTTTTAGGTGTATTTTGGAATCATGCATAGAAATGCTTAATGGAAACACCTAGATGTGCATAAGTTTTGCAAATGCGCATAACAATTTGAGTAAGATAAACTTTTTAAAAGTTTAGCAAAAATGTGCATTATTTTATTTGGCAATAAATTACAGAATAAATTGCATGCTTATCAAAAAAGTCAAAAAAGTAATTTTGTTTTTACTGATCAGGTTGTAATAAAAATAGGCGTGATGGGACGGCATTAATGGACAATTCACAGACCACATTGTAAAACATCTGAAATGCTGTATTAGTCATTTTAAAATCCCTCAGCCAAAGTCTCTCATCAAAGTGGTTCAGTATTATAACCTCCAGGAGCATCTCATGTCTCTAAAAGCTCCAAAAGTCTTTGTCTTCGTCTTCCAAAAGCACTAAGTAAATAAGTAAGTAATGTGTATTTATATAGCGCACTTATTGTGTATGGCCGTACATCCAAAGCGCTTCAAAATAATGGGGGGATCTCTCCACACCACCATCAGTGTGCAACATCCTCTTGGATGATGTGACGGCAGTCACAGGACAACGCTGCCAGTGTGGTCACCACACACCATCTATTGGTGGAGTGGAGAGACAGATATGAAGCAAATTCGGTGGATGGGGATTATTGGGAGGCCATGATGGGTAAGAGCCGATGGAAAGAATTTGGCAGGTTACACCCCAACTCTTTAGGAGAAGTGTCATGGGATTTTTAATGACCACAAAGAGTCAGGACCTCAGTTTAACGTCTCATCCAAAAGACAGCACTCACTGACATTATAGTGTCCCTTTAACTTTACTGGGGCATTAGGACTTACACAGACTGCATGTTGAGTGCCCCCTGCTGTCCTCACTAACACCACTTCCAACAGTAACCTAGTTTTCTGATGTAGTCTCCCATCCAAGTACTGACCAGGCTCAGCCCTGCTTGGCTTCAGTGAGTAACCGGTCTTGGGCTGCAGGGTGATATCGCTGTGGCACTAGTCATTTATTATACTTAAAAAAACTACTTACTTAAAATGAGTTAAAACAGCACAATTCCTTTTTTTTTGTGACAACCTAATAAGTTAACTTAATTTCTTCATTTTGCCCCAACACAGATCTATTGTGTGGAACCGAGTATTTTTCACAGTGTACTGTATTTAAGAAAAAAGGCCCACAGTGGCTTCTCCTTCCACTGCAAAATCCATTTTTCTTTTTGATATATGACACCAGGATGTGACTATTTAGTTCTTATTGACTTAGTGAATGGAAGTGGTGTTTTATTCGCAAAAATTATTTCGCGATACAGTGATCCCTCGTTAATCGCGGTAATTACGTTCTAAAAATAACCCGGAATAGGTGAAATCCGCAAAGTAATCAGCTTTACTTTTTTCTCGATTATTATATATGCTTTTAGGCTGTAAAACCGAAAGTAATGAACCGAAGATTCATTTATTCTGTAATAGTGCCTTACAGCTATGTAACTTCTACCTTTCCATTAGCATGACCAGAAGTCCAACCTTTTGTGCGATGGTTAGTATCTTCCTCTGCCTTTTGGGTGCTACCACAGGTGCCTTTGAGGGTGCAGAATGTTTCGTCGACATTGTGGGGAGAAAACTTGCAAACATACAGTACAGCACTTCAAAGTCACACTACTAGCGATTGAAGATTTATGTAAATTTGGCAAGCTGAACACATTCTGTACTGTACAGGATACTTAAAAATGTAAATAAAATATACAGTACTATCCATGCGGTCAGTGTGTATGAACTATAAATCAATTGAATTTACAGAAACAGTACTACAGTATATGAACCTAAGCTGAACCTAGGATCCACAAGGAACAATGCGGTTTTTGTCCAGGCCGTGGTACGCTGGACCAGCTCTATACCCTCACCAGGGTGCTTGAGGGTTCATGGAAGTATGCCCAACCAGTCCACAAGTGTTTTGTGGACTTGGAGAAGGCATTTGACTGTGTCCCTCGTGGCATTTTGTGGAGGGTGCTCTGGGAGTATGGGGTCAGAGGTGCTCTGTTAAGGGCCGTCTCGTCCCTGTATGAACAAATTAGGAGTCTGGTTCCCATTGCCGGCAATAAGTCAGACTTGTTTCCATTGCATGTTGGACTCTGGCAGGGCTGCCCTTTGTCACTAATTCTGTTCATGATTTTTATGGACAGACTTTCACGGCGCAGTCTTGGGCTGGAGGGGGTCCGGTTTGGGGACCACAGGATTTCATCTCTGTTATTCGCAGACAATGTTGTTATGTTGGCTTCATCGAACATGGACCTTCAGCATGCACTGGGGCGGTTTGCTGCCGAGTGTGACGAGAATCAGCACCTCCAAGTCCGAGGTCATGGTGCTCCACCAGAAAAAGGTGGTTTGCCATCTCCAGGTTGGAGGAAAATCCTTACCCCAGGTGGAGGAGTTCAAGTATCTTGGGATTTTGTTCATGAGTGAGGGAAGGATGGAACATGAGATTGACAGGTGGATTGGTGCAGCGGCAGCAGTAATGTGGTTGATGTACTGGTCCGTTGTGGTAAAGAAGGAGCTGAGCCAAAAGGCAAAGCTCTCGATTTACTGGTCAATCTACGTTCCTACTCTGACTTATGGTCATAAGCTTTGGGTCATGACCGAAAGGACAAGATCTCGGCTACAAGCGGCCGAAATGAGATTCCTTCGCAGAGTAGAGCCGCTGCTCCTCCACATCGAGAGAAGTCAGCTGAGGTGGCTCGGGCATCTGTTTTGGATGCCTCCTGGGGAGGTGTTCCAGGCATGTCCCACAGGGTGGAGGCCTCGGGGAAGACCCAGGACACGCTGGAGAAACTATGTTGCCTCGGGATCCCCCCGGAGGAGCTGTAGGTATCGTCTGAGGAGAGGGAAGTCTGGGGTACTCTCCTAAGACTGCTGCCCCTGCGACCCGGCCCCGGAAAAGCGGAAGAAAATGAATAAATGAATGAATGAATGAATGAATGAGTACTATATTGTGATATATATCGTTATCAGGATAAGAGATTACTTCTATTGTTGTAATGTGCTGTTTGCTACTGGAATGTTGCATAAAACAATTGCGAATAAAGCACTGTTTCCATCCAATAAGTCAAAGAAAATCGGCACTTCCTGATAAACAGGGCGCCAAGTATCAAAAAGAAAAATGGAATTTGCTACGTTTCCAATAAGCATTTTATGTGCTATAACAAAATGTGCATAACTAGGAGGATTTGTTCACAATTTGAGCGAAAAGTTAAACAATGAGTCTTGTTCGCTCATATTTTCTAACAAGGCAAAGGTTAGCTGAGGTCACTGTAGGTTCCGCTGGCATTAACAGAGTAAATATGCACAGTTGTAAATTGTCATGTCTCTGTGTTCAGGTGTTTGCGTGGGGCTGCGGCTCGTGTCTGGGCTGTGGCTCATCTGAAACCACATCGCTCAGACCTCGACTGATAGAAGAGCTCAGCATCACTAAAATTATCGACATTTCGTGTGGAGACAGCCATTGTCTCGCTTTATCTCATGGTAAGAGGGATGGGATGGGAAAGATAAGACTGAAAAATGTAGGGGGAAAAATGATATGTGTAGTTTTGCTCCACCAATGGCAACTATTGCCGTAAGGGTTTCTCAATTAAATATAGTATTTGATGTGTTAAACATTTAATTCAGTTGAACTGGGCTGAGTTGAGCTGAGCTTAGTTTAGTTCAGTTCAGTTTTATTTGTTTAAGTTCAGTTCAATTCAATTCAGTTCAATTCAATCAAATTTAATTACACAGAATTTAAAGCTTATTTAAAATATGTTGGATTCTTTTATATATGTAGTGCATTTTATAGCTTATTGCGGCAGTTTCATTTATTCATTTATTTTCATTCATTTTCATTTATAATAATGTCTTAAACAACAGATGCTCTAGACTTATGCTCTAAATGCTCTAAAAAAGTGAAAAGCTGAAAATAATAGCTTAGAATATTATAAATAATAATACAATAATAGTAAGGCTAAATAAAATGCAGATTTTTGAATATAGCAGTTTGTAAAAGCTAAAATTTTTGGATCTTTATGGATTTTATTTAAATTTTAGATTTTTGTGTGCTTTTCCAATTAAAATCTCCATGCAGCCTTTTTTAATGAAGCAAAAGTAAATTAAATAAAAATGGTTTACTATACTCCCAGACTGTTATTTTTCAAAATGAAATTCTGAGATCAATTCTACATTTGTTTTTTTGTTTGTTTATTTTTTTTTTTCTTTTTGAAAAGTATAAAAAAAATTCATTGCTTTGTGTCACAGAAAACGAGGTGTTTGCTTGGGGCAACAATGCTATGGGTCAGTGTGGGCAGGGCCACACCTCAACGCCTGTCACCAAACCCAAAAAGGTGATTGGTCTAGAAGGAGTGTCAATCCAGCAGATCACAGCAGGCACCTCCCACAGCCTGGCCTGGACTGCTGTTCCTACAGACAGGTGAGGAGATCATTTCATTAGTCCTAATAAATTTAAGGGCTTTTCCACAATACACGTACTGTCTTTCATAATTAATGTCTCTCATTGGTAGGCCCAAACAGAAATCTGTAGGTTTTTTAGCCCATCGTTGAGTGTTATATTATGAATTATTTTTTATTAAATTATATAATTCTATTTATATTCATTTCACTAGTATTATAGACTAATATTCACTATTTAATATGATTTATTTACAATACAGTCTGTAAAGTAATATTTTATTGTCTTTTAGAAGATATATTACATGAGGCTTTGTTAAGTGGATCTAATTGGATGTACACTGTAAACCTTAAATACAAGTTAAAAATGTATATATACATTTTTTTATTTAATGCTTTACATGTTTTTTACTCCCAAATAATTATTTCACATAAATCCGCAGATTTTGTTTTACAGAATTCTGTGCAGAAATACCAAAAAAAATCCACCGATTCTGTCTGGCCGTACTCATTGGCTATGAATAATAATAGTCATAATAATAAAAACTTTCACCTCCTGATCTAAATCAAAACCAATAGCAGTTTGTCCTGAAATGAGTTTGAGCTTCGCAGAAATGGCAACTTGTCCTATTTGTTATGCAAATCAAAACCCCGTATGGCTCCATCTGGTTTCTCTGCTGATGTGTTAATAAAATACCATTTACATTTTCCATCATTTAAAGTTGTGTAGTTAGGATTGTTTTTCTATCATGAGTGAATGTGAAGTTTATTTGTGTTTTATGTGCATTTGGCAGGCAGCTGGTGGCTTGGCATAGGCCATTTTGTGTGGATCTTGAGGAGAGCACCTTTACGTATCTGCGCAGTTTTCTGGAGCGTTACTGCGACAGTATCAGCGGAGACACACCGCCTGCACCTTTCCCCTCTAAGAGGTGAGTTGTGGATGTATTTAAGTTGGTTTTAAAAACCTGATGAACTGAGGTAGAATTTAAATAAATTAAATTGCAAACAAAGAACAAAAGTAAAACTATCTTAAAGTACCCCTATTATGGATTATGAAAGGCCATAGTTTGGTTTGGGGGTCCCGAACAATAAGCTGATATGCATGCTAGGTCAAATTTTTTTTTATTGTTTTATAATATAGCTGTACATACATACATACATACATACATACATACATACATACATACATACATACATAAAAACTGTCATGCAGATTATATAATGTTGCTGCTATTTTTTACTTGGGCCAAAAGATGGTAAGTGATGCATGTTGACCTTAAGATCAAAACATTTAATTATTTGCCAATAGCTCTGAATAAAAAGAGTTTCACATGTAAATGATCCCATTAGGTAAAATTTGTATTTAATTTAATTTAATTGTATTTTATTTATGTATTTTTTATTTAATTAAATTTTTATTTTGTTTTATTTTGTTTAATTTAATTTTTATTTTAATTTAATTTTTAATTATTTTTTTTGTATTTAATTTAATTTTATATTTATTTTTGTTTTGTTTAATTTAATTTAATTTCTATTAATTTAATTTTCATTTAATTAAATTTTATTTAATTTTATTATATAAAATTTTATTGTATTACATTTTATTTTATGCTGCTTATATAAGCAAATATCATGATTGCTGTTATTCACATACTGTAGTTCTTTTGAAACCTTTAATACAAGTCCCTAAATTTCTTTACCTTTGGGTAGATTAGGTCACTACATAGCAACATTTAAACAACTGCATATAAGTCCCTTAACAGCCACCTACAACATAAGCATGGGCAAGCAAGTAATCTGCTACACCTATGTCTATGTCAGCTGCTGAAATGACTCTCATCTAGCAGGAATGTGACAAACACTCAAAGCCGCAGGGGTAACTGGCACAGACCCATAACCATCTCAGTACCCACAGGGCTGGGGTCAGAGCAGCATATGGCCTGGCACTCACTAAAGGTCACTCGTCTTCAAACTTCTCATTCTCACCCTCCCTGTTTCTTTCCAGGGAACATCACCAGTTTGTGTTGTTGTGTATGAAACTGTTGTCTATCCACCTGTCGCTGGCCCATGCTGGCGGGACGGGGGCCACAGTGCTGGGTGCTCAGGGTCGGCCCCTTAGGAACCTGCTCTTCAGACTCATCGACTCCAATGTACCAGAATCCATACAACAGGTCTGGCATGAACCACTTGATATAGTTATTTTTTGCTAAATACGCAATAAGTTGAATGTTTATATTTATAAATCACAATTAAATTACTTCATATCCATAAACATAGAAAATATTACGAAGAGGTGGCATACATCAAAGTCTCTTTAAGGCAAGTCATTTCACTCAGTGGCCATCTTTGAAACGCCTCCTGGGCAATATGCTAAGGCATTCTGTCTGAATGGGGAAACATCATATTTGATTTTGTTTTGTTTTATTAAATGCTGTATTAAAATAAGATAATAATAGTATAAGCAAATTAAATGTTTTGCTAATAAATAAAGGTTTAAAATAAGCATTTTCTCTAGACAATGAGTTTAAGAAAAATTGTCAGATGTGGGCCTTTAAACGTTTTTTTGAGGAGTTGGGCCCCGAAGTGAAAAAGGTTCCCCTGGTCTACAGAACAAACCATCATTAGAAAATTATCTGCCTATTTAGCCTAACTTGTCTAATTAACCTAGTTAGGCCTTTAAATAGCACTTTAAGCTAAATACTAGTATCTTGAAAAATATTCTAATAACTTTTAACACAGTCAATTAGAAGTGTGAACCTACACTGGTCTCACACTGCATTGGCGATGCTTTCCATACATAATTTTATATTTTACTACAGCACAAGAATTTGTGTATTAAAATGTATAATTTTTTTAATGCGTTTCATATGTATTTGTAATACAATCTTGTCTTTTAATACAAGCAGTCAGATATATGAACTGTACCTTCAAATTTACCTGCTCAAAGAAAACAATGGTGAAAACTTGCTCTGCAGACACGCGCTCGTGTCTCGATCGGATCCACAAGTATCGCTGTAACAGCTGAGAGGAGAGAAAACGTTACGCCAGCAGGACAAAGGTCCACAGTGAGAGAAAAAGAGAGAGAGAGAAATGGAGTTTCTCAAACGCAGTGAAATAGGGGCTTCTACTGTAACTTCAGTGTCAGTGAATGACTGTCCAGCAAACACACACAGTGAATTGTGCACAGTTTCTGCGTTTTAATTACTCCCGCTCACCTCCCTCGCCATAGTATCCTACTGTGACATGGCACATATTAGATAAATGATGTCAGCACGCAATCACCGGTTAGGATCTATTACTGAACCAATACCGAATTGTCCATGTTTGCATTGTAGTGCATCAAATGCTTTTGCAGTCAATGCTTTTGGATTTTTTTCAGCTCACACATAGTTCAAACAACAATTACGATATTATTATAGACCATAAATATCACAGACCCTACCATACAGCATTTAAAACAAACACTCCAAGAGTGCAGTGTATAATTTCTAACTTGCACAACAACAGTAAACAACTTCACCCAATCAAATTGCTTACATATACAGCTGGAGTTTCGCCCACATGCTGAAAACAATAAGATGATGGTGTCTGTTGGCTTTTTTGTTTGCAAGAGACACGACTTTTCACAACCCTCAAACTAACCGTTTGGACTGAGTCATCTGACGGAACGCCAGTAAATGAGTCATTCCTACACCATGGTAGTTAAATAATGTTTGGTTTTTGTGTGTGTTCATTTAGGCAGTAATGAGCACGCTGTCTATGGGAGCATCTCTGTTGCTGCCTCCTCTCAGGGAGAGAACGGAGCTGCTGCACTCGCTCTTACCTCAGGGTCCGGAGAGCTGGGAGAGCCTCTCTAAAGGACAGGTAATCAAGCATACAATAACTGCTACATGTCTCTAATGTTCTACTAAAGTAAAAATGTAAGATCTGGCTCATTTTAATTCAAACTGTGGTCCTTGGTGATTCCTGTGTAAGTCAAATGTAAGTCAACAGCTGCCAGCAAATCAGCAAAATTAATATTCTGAAATCACTACAGGAGAATGTCTCAAGTCTTCTGATACTGACAGAATTACTTTGGAGGAGAAATGTGATTGCGATGACAATTAACTGTCAGTAAACATTTTAAACTAGCAATTAAAGTCTACAGATTTTAGCCTAGGTTTAATAAAATATTTAGGATTTTTAAAAATTTGTTTCAAACGACTTATAATAATAATAATTTCATTACATTTATATAGCGCTTTTCTGGACACTCAAAGCGCTTTCCCCTTTTTTTTGGGGGGGGGGGGGGTATGTCTCCTCATCCACCACCAGTGTGCAGCATCTACCTGGATGACGTGACGGCAGACATATTGCACCAGACCACACACCACATGTGTGTTATGAAGCCAATTATGATATGGGGAGGGTTAGGAGGCCATGATGGAAGCCAGTGGGCAAATTTGGCCAGGATGCCGGGGTTAAACCCCTACTCTTTTTCGAAAAGGACATCCTGCCATTTTTAACGACCACAGAGAGTTAGGACCTCAGTTTAACGCCTCATTCGAAAGACGGTGCTCACTGAGCAGTATAGAGTCCCCATCAATATACTGGGGCGTTAGGACCCACACAGACCGAAGGTTGAGCGCCCCCTGCTGGTCTCACTAACACCACATCCGGCAGCAACCTAGCTTTCCCATGTGGTCTCCCGTCCAGGTACTGAGCAGGCGCAGCCCTGCTTAGCTTCAGTGGGGACCATGTGGGAGTTGCAGAGAGCTAGCTGCTGGCAAATCCTGGACAAAGTCGCACAGTCTGAACAACTTGAAAGAGTTATTAATTTTTGCATAATGCAAAATAATTTGCATGTTTACATTTACAATTTACATTTGCACATTTACATATGCACGTTTAAATTACATTTACATTTGCACGTTTACATTTACAAATTTACCGGTACTTTCATCTGAATCACTCTAGTTAATTAACTACACTACATTTTTTTTTACATGAATTATAATAAACATATTCACTTTTTATGAAACATACCTGAATTATCAGGAGAAACAAAATTCACATTGAGACATCGGTGTCTTTCCCCAGGTGCAGCTTAGTAGCATCAGAAGTAAACACAACTTGCATCGCCATGATAACCCACAGCGCATGCTTTCTGAACTGCTGATGATGTTTTGTTTCAAACACAGTTATTAGTAGTGATAATAAAGGACTTTTCACAGTATATAAGTAAATAAATATATAGATACATTAATAACAAAACAAACATTACTATTGTGGATACACAATGATGTAATCACACATTTTTAATACAATAAATGTAGCCTTAGGCCTCAATAGTTATGAATATTTTTTTTTTTTTGGGTCTGATTTATTGTGCACTTCAGAAAATTATACTTGGCAGGGCATATATAGCTACGTTTTCATCCAAGTTGCTAATTTAATTTATGCATTACATTGAAATATGGAATAAATGGAAACGTTTGTCCCATAAATTCAAAAGATCAAAGCTCTCTGGTGCAAACTATTAATATAAATGCATCACACTGTGAAGCCAGCTTTATTCCTCACTCCCAAGTTGTCATACCAAGCTGAAATATTTTACAGAGTATGTTTTAAAAAAGGAATCACTAAATGCGTACATTTCTGCAACAATAATAAAAAAACAACCTGTGATTTGCTTTTCCTAAATCATGCAAATTTTTCTAATCTGTCAGTGATAATTCTATTACAGCGTCTGCAGCTGGATATGGTGCTGAACAGCCTGCAGGAACAGAGTCACGTGGCGTCTCTGCTGGGATACAGCTCTCCTGGGGAGTTGAGCGCAGGTCTGGCGCTGCCACCGACCCCTGACCGTCCCACTGGAAGCGTCAGCTCAAACTCAGAATCTCCAGACCACCTTCACCTGGCTGAAGTTCTCCTGAAGACCTTACTGCTCAGCATCGGCTTCTATACGGTCAGTCCACTGGTTCAACAGCTGCCACATGGTTTCATGGAATTTAAATTAACAATTCATTTGAGTTGCTACCTCTTTGCTTAAAAAAATGTATAAAAAGGCTTTATCATTCTAGGTCCAGTACTTTAGGAAAATTAATCTTCATTTAAATCTGCCATTTTGCCATTTTGTCCTGTAATTACATAAACATTAAATGATTTTAAAATGTTGAAATAGTAAGAAAAAAATCTATCTTATGCAAATATCTATATTTTTAATTTTTAAAAACTTTTTTATTATCATAATTTATCATATACAGTTGAAGTCAGAATTATTAGCCCCCCTGAATTAGCCTCCCTGTTTATTTTTTTCCCCCAATTTCTGTTTAACGGAGAGAAGATTTTTTCAACACATTTCTAAACATAATAGTTTTAATAGCTCGTTTCTAATAACTGATTTATTTTATCTTTGCCATGATGACGTTGATGATATTTTTCAAGACACTTCTATACAGCTTAAAGTGACATTTAAAGGCTTAACTAGGTTAATAGGGTTAACTAGGCAGGTTAGAGTAATTAGCCAAGTTATTGTATAGCGATAGTTTGTTCTTTAGACTATCGAAAAAAAAAAAAGCTTAAAGGGGCTAATAATTTTGTCCTTAAAATGGCTTTTAAAAAATTTAAATCTGCTTTTATTCTAGCCGAAATGAAGCAAGTAAGACTTCCTTCAAAAGAAAAAATATTATCAGAAATATTGTGAAAATTTCCTTGCTCTGTTAAACATAATTTGGGAAACAATTAAAAAGAAAAAACAATTCAAAGGGGGGCTAATAATTCTGACTTCAGCTGTATATAATTATTTCTGAATATATTAAAATTAGGGGCAACCCAGTGGCGCAGTGGGTAGTGCTGTTGCCTCACAGCAAGAACGTCGCTGGGTCGTAGGTTCGAACCTCGGCTGGGCTGGGTCAGTTGGCGTTTCTGTGTGGAGTTTGCATGTTCTCCCTGGGTTCGCGTGGGTTTCCTCCGGGTGCTCCGGTTTCCCCCACAGTCCAAAGACATGCAGTACAGGTGAATTGGGTAAGCTAAATTGTCCATAGTGTATGAGTGTGAATGTGTGTGTGGAAGTTCCCAGAGATGGGTTGCGGCTGGAAGGGCATCCGCTGCATAAAATCGTGCTGGATAAGTTGGCGGTTCATTCCGCTGTGGCGACCCCGCAAGGGACAAAGCCGACAAGAAAATGAATGAATGAATGAATATATTAAAATTAGTGCTGGGCAAAAGAAATATTGTGATTTAACGCATCCAAAATAAATTTTGACATAATATATGTAAGTGTACTGTGTATATTTATTATGCATATATAAATACATGCATGCATACATTTGAGCAAAAGTTTATTTATATTTAAATATAAATTATATATGAATATTATACAAATTATATATAAATATGTATATAAATTGTAGTTTTGTTTCTATGTACAGTTGAAATCAGAATTTTTAGCCCCCCTTTGAATTTTTCTTTCTTTTTTTTTTTTAATATTTACAAATTATGTTTAACAGAGCAAGGAAATTTTCACAGTATGTCTGATAACATTTTTTCTTAAGGAGAAAGTCTTATTTGTTTTTTTTTGGCTAGAATAAAAGCAGTTTTTATTAAAAAAAAAAACAATTTTAGGGTCAAAATTATTAGCCACTTTAAGCTATATTTTCTTTCGATAGTCTACAGAACAAACCATCGTTATACAATAACTTGCCTAATTACCCTAACCTGCCTAGTTTACCTAATTAACCTAGTTAAGCCTTTAAATGTCACTTTAAGCTGTATAGAAGTGTCAAACATAAAATAGGTCAGTTATTAGAAATGAGTTATTAAAACTATTATGTTTAGAAATGTGTTGAAAAAAATCTTCTCTCCGTTAAACAGAAATTGGGGAAAAAATAAACAGCGGGGCTAATAATTCAGGGGGGCTAATAATTCTGACTTCAACTGTACATACAAAATTCATAGAACACACATACATGTATATATTATGTCTAAACAAACTTTTATTTTGGATGTGCTTAATCATGGTAAATTTTTGCCCAGCACTAATTCAAATGTAATATAAAATAATATATAATGGATCAATTGTGTTTTTAATATAATTTAGGAATTAAATATTTTTAGTATCTTATGCTTACCAAGGCTGCATATATTTGATTAAAATTGCAATCAAATTATAATGTGCAATATTATTACAATTTAAATCAACTTTTTGATTTTAATATATTGCATTTGTTTCTATTTTTTACATAATAGAAACTTCAAAAGAACAGCATTCATTTGCAACAGAAATCATGATACATGTTTTCACTTTTGCATTTGAATCTTATAACAATGCACATTTTAGTTAAATAATGTATAATTGCCTTAATTTAAATTTACCACTTGCTGCTAAATTAATTACACACAGTCAACTGAGATTAAATATTCTAATTCAAATATCTAAAGTTAAGGAGGAAATAATTATCAATGTGCAGTTGAA